>JAOSBN010000178.1:39156026-39197756 GCA_027563595.1 Erythroxylum suave | reverse complement strand
CTTCAAACACTTTGATGGCTAGTTTCATGAATCAAAACTAAGCAACTCCACCTTTAAGAGAAAATCTCAAGATTTTTGCAACCTTTTTGAAGAAGATGCACCGTTTCACTTGCTGGAGATAAATAAAAGGCTCTGATTCTCGACCTTTTGGGATAAATAAAGGGTTCAATGAAAAACACACCGTTTCACTTGCTGGAGAAGTGGGGAAATCATAGGGACGAAAATTGGGACGGATTTAGGTACCAAAGTAGGAACCGATTTACGGACGAAAATTGAGACAAATTTAGGAACGGATTTAGCGATGGAAGACTTGGTCCCAACGTTATTGTTACGATTTTAGGGATGGAAAATACTCCCCCAGAACTTGGTTCCAAAATCCGTCCGATATTTGGGACCGAAAAATTCCGTCCTTAATATTCTGTCTCTAAATCAGTCCCAATGTGAAATTTCGTCTCAAATTTCGTGCCAAACTGTCCGTCTAAAAAATAGTCGCAAATTAGTAACTAATTTGGGGAACATTTTTCTTTTTTCAAATATTTGGTTTGGAATTGGGGACGGATTCTTATGAACTTTATTTCACGGGTTTTGGCGTCAAACTTTGCAACCGATTTAGGGATGAAAAGTTTAGTCGGTGTAGATGTAGAAAATTTTTGGGACGGATTTGGGAACGATTTGTTTTTTGAATCCATTTCGGTTGTAAATTCCGTCCCTAATTAAATTCCGTCCCTATTTAGGATTTTTTTTATAGTGTTGGCTTGTATATTGTACATAACCATCGTGCGGTGCATCTAATATCTAGTCGTCTTTAAAGCATGATTCCTGCTAAATGTTAGAAGTTCCCGCAAATTCACTATAAATCGGCTTCTGTAAGATAAAGATGGGTAATTAATAGAATCATAAATGCTAACTTAACTTTTATTCTCAAGAGAAAAAGCCGCAATCCATGAGCCTTGTTTCTAACAGGAAAACAATCTTAACATCTAAAATTGTTTCTCTCCCGTTCATGGAAGCTATAAGCCTTGAAACGAATCTAAGTTCTAAAAAACGAGTATCAGAAACAAAAAGTGTTGACGAAATGGAAAAGATTTAACACTTAAACCCATCTGGAACTTTCTTCCCACAAAAGCTAATCACCATTTCCAGGGCAATTGGAATGTCAATAATATGACCCATGACATTAGCTTTGATGGCTGTGCAGAGGCAAAGCGCAGCTTCAAAATTTCCGAGAGGACCAAGTATGTTACAGCAAGGGTTGTTTGGAGTAACAGCATCACGGTGTACTAAACCATGCGCCATACCTGAACATACAGAGAACTTAAGGGTATCCCTAGGGCACTTACCATGATGATGGTGCTTTAGGGTTGCTGATGGCGGTTGAATATTTGTAGAGCTCACCAAGGTGAAGAAGAGGAGGTTGAGAGACAGGAAAAGAGCTGTTGAAGCTAGTGATTTTGAAGACATCTTTCACAGATTAACCACCTTGGATTCAGAAACAATTTTCTTTGTTGGTGTGAGATAAAGCTCGAGAGGTTAATTAAATCTACTTTCTGATTGGTGCTTGTTCTCTTATATAAGTGACATAGGGAGTAGTATATACATCAATGTACCAATAACTCAGCATTAGTGATCGGCTAGTTGTTGAAGGCTTCTACTTTCTTAGATTGGTTGATGATTATTTGCTGCAGTGATGTGAATAAAATAGGTTTACAAAAAAAGTGATAGCTTCCTCCTCCTTCTCGCGAGGGAAAATCTCAAAGTAATTTGACTACGAAAATGTAGAAAAGGAATGGCTTTAATTAATTCTTTCTAAAAGTTTTTTTTTAAAGGTAATTCTTTCTAACAGTTGTCGTTAAGCTAGCAAAAGTTTTGCATATTTGTATCCACAAATTACGCTGAAGTCCGATGCCTTATACCTGATTTGGACAAACGTCAAAATAACCAATCTTGACCTTCCATTTCATTTCATCTCTTTTTCTTCAATGGCTCTTACGATGAAAATACATGGTCTGCAATAAATTTATCGAAGTTGGAGTCTTGCTTTTGAAAAAATGTATTGATTGCCGTCGACGCCATAGAGTCCATTTGATGACTTTGATTGCCTTTGAGCAATAATTGCATGTAGATATATCTCCATTACGCTCTCTACAACAAGAAGCATTAAGAAATGTTCTTTTTTTTTTCATAAAAAGGAGGGTGAAGCCCATAGAATCAAAGAAATACTCGTGCACCTACGAGGAAATGAAACATCACTTATATATATCCTGAACAACAATGGAATAACATCCTGGAGGAGGAGTGGTAAAACTGTGTAATCCTGGTTCCAAAAGAAAGTCATGATTAGCTCATCAGTCAAAGCAATGGTTGCCCTCACGGTAAGTATGCTGAATCCAAACCTGCCAATGATTCCGTAAAATAAATCTTATGGCACTAATGAATTGAGACACATGGTCATTGGAATGAGAGTCATGCAAACTAGTAACCGCTGCCATGGAACCAGATTCAACAATTAGTTGATGAAATCTCAAATCCCAGGCTAATTGAAGACCATCCATTACGAAATGTTCATTATGCCTGCTTTTAACACTCCTCACACTCAATTATAATTTACCGTATGGAAGACTTGATGAATTATCTTTTGATGTTTTTAGGTTTTTGGGTTAAAGAACGCTAATACATAATTCATAATTGGCCCTATTACTTTCCTATCTATAATATCATCAACTGTAGATCCCTTCTCAATGAAGTAAGCAATTTCGTTCAATTGTGTGTATAATTATCATTTTCACGAGTAACAAAAATTTAGAAGTGAGAGAACAGTAATGAAGAAAGTGTGAGAGACATATTGGAGGTGGAATGGTGGTAATTTAAAGGGAAATAAATAGAATTCGCATGACTTGGATAGTAAACACTTTGTGCCAATTAGGGTTTCTAGGTTAGTTATTTTGTATGATATGTTTTTTGGATGTTTAATTGTGTGTATATTAATTGTTTTCATCGTTCAATTTCTTAATTTTTTGAAATAACTGCATTATCCCCAAAACAAGGTTATAATAAATTAGAGTTATTTTTAATAAAGCAGATATAATTGGGGTTTTTCATATTAAATGTGGTTGAATGACATGATATATATAGTTATTATTGAATGTAGATGTATGATTTGTGATATTATGGAAAAAAAACATTACTTGCGTGCGGGATAGTTTCCACCAATAATAACAAATTCACCTTTAACACTAATGTCTAGATTAATATAGTGTGGATGATTGTACTAAAAAATCACACCAAGTAAAATCCCAAGAAAGACTGGAGGAGTCATAAATAGTCCCACTTGAAAACCAACCTCGTAGACATAATTTTTCTTGGCATGTAATTTAAAAGAACAATAATTCACTATAACTATACTAGACAATAGCTATTAAATAGACAAATAAAGAACCCCAGAATTTAATGTGGTTGACTAATTATGCCTACTTCTTCGAATACAGCTAAATCAATATTTCACCATTTTCAAAAAATAATACAGGTAAAATATTACAAAAGAATAGAGGAAATTTTTTCCTTAAAGAAAGATTGACAATTTTGGGATGTATCTAACTAAGAAGGGGAGGCTCCTTTTATAGCTTCAGGAACGTCCACCATTCCTACAAATTTTCAATGTGGGACTAATTGTGTGATGAGACACAATTGGCGACAACTCAACAAATCTCCACCTTGGCTAATTCCACTTTTTAAAATTTCTCACAAAACCCATATTTAGTAGTGTCTTCAAGTGTGCTTCAAAGTGCCCATTTTTAATTTTTAGCAATATCGATCAAGTCTAAACAATGTTGGAACTTGACCGCAATCAGCACCTTTGTTAACATATCAACAGGATTTTCAGTGGTGTTAATCTTCTGGATAGCAACTCTACCTTCTTCCATAACCTCCCATAGAAAGTGATAACAAACATCGATAAGCTTCGTCTTTGCATGTTAAACCGGTTCTTTACTAAAAGGATAACACTATACTATCAAAATGTACTTTAATGTGCTTTTGTCGAACTCCTAATTCTCAAAGCAATCCTTAAAGCCAAATTGCCTCCTTTGTAACCTCTGTAGTTGCCATATACTTTGCCTCTATAGTTGACAAAGCAATTGTTGACTATAACGTAGACCTCCAACTGAATGATGCCTTTGTAAGAATAAACACACAGCTAGAAGTTGATCGATGCCTGTCCAAATCACCGACATAGTCAAAATCACAATATCCAACGTCACATTAACCATCTTGCTTATCTCACTAAAATACCACACCGACATCTATGGTGTTCAAAATGTACCATAGAATTCATTTCACAACTTGCCAATGTTCCTTTCCAGGATCATATATATGACTGCTCACAACCCCAACTGCCTGTGAAATGTTGGGCCTTATACATAACATAGCATATATCAAACTACCAACAACATTTGGCTATGGTAATTTTGACATGTATTCTCGTTCTATATCATTCTTTGGAGACAAAGATGTAATGAGCTTGAAATGAGGAGTGAGCGGAGTACTGACAGGTGAGCCAAACCATTTTAGGACCTTTCTCAGATACTATTTATGAGTCAAACAAAGTCTCCGCAATTCCATATCTTTTCTTATCTCCATATCGAGAATCTTTATAGCTTCACTTGGATCCTTAATTTCAAACAATTGATTCAATTGAATTTTCAATCTCTCAATTTCTGTTATGTTCTTTGAAATTATCAGCATATTGTCAACATATAGGAGAAAATAGATGTAGGATCCATCTTGTAGCTTGCAAAAATAAACACAGTGATCACATTTGCTTCTTGTGTACTTTTCCCAATCGTAAACTTGTTAAATCACCTATACTGCTGCTTCAAAGATTACTTCAATCCGTACAAACATCGTTCAAGCTTCACAACGTATCTCTTTTCCTGCAACTTAAAACCTTCAAATAAGGTGTGATTATGTGATATTCAATATACCATTTTGCCAACTTAGAAAGAAATCTAGAGAAGAATTTTAGATAAGGTGAGATCTTATACTGGTGAATATTCTATTATGTTCAAGAATTCAAATGCCTTATCATTCGACCTTACTTGTCAGAAACTCGACCTCGAGTTATTGTTAGCATACTTAAGTTTCGTACTATGAAAGTAAAGTGAGGGATCAGTAATATTGAAGGTTGGAGAAATAATCTAACAACATAGGAATTATCATTGATTTTCCTTTTAATTCTAAATGTACTATACTTCTTATGTTATAGTTCATGAAGACCTCTAACAATTTGGTTTCTTGCTTAAGAAAACCATAATTTCATCTCCAACTTTAAAAACTTGAGTCTCTTATACGGATCAGCCTTAGCTTTGTACTTCTTATAAGATCTTTTAATCATCTTCTTCACCTCTACTAGAATCTCTGGTGCCTCTTTATATAACTTTGCAGCTATAGGAGAGATATTAGAAGATTTAGAATTTTTAACAAGAAAAAGAGCATGATTATGTACTTTGGAAACTATAAAAATATTACATTGTTTTTGGCAAATTTGGCTTGTGTAATCAAGAAATCCTCACTTTTGGGTTCGCTATAGAATATGCATCTTACCAATTTACCCAAAGATCTATTCACCACCTCCATCTGGCCATTGATTTGTGGGTATGTAGTGCTACTATAATTAAAGGAAGAATTAGATAAATTATTAGAGTGTTGCTTTAAAGGCAATCACATTTAGATGTACTGACTTTGTTTTGATTAATAAAGTGAAAGGCATTTTTCATTAATTTGATATTCGTTTATATATGAATTGATATTGATCTTAAATCGAATTAATGAAGTCTATGGTACAAAAACATAGCATGAAGGACATCATGTTTAGATCATGATAATGAGATTCCTATCAAGTGAAATTATGTTAGTATCTAAATAATCCCTAGTCATAAGAATAATAAGATAGGGCATTATTAATCCAAAAATGCTAGCACGTGTTATAGTCCTTAATTTGATCAAGCAGTGGATCTTAAACTATAAACATGAGATGTTTAGAGTTAACATATGGATGCTTACTAAAGGTAGTAAGTACATCAGATGACCTGCTATGAGATTATCGTACAGATGATCTATCAAATGTCAATGATTAATCTCATCATAGCAATGGTGCAAATATCCTTAAACTTGAGGTACTAAATGATATCTTGGATACCGATCCTATTCTTTGACATCATTCCTTGTTTCCTCAAGATGAGGTCACTCTTAGGAAGGTGATTGGGTACAACTATTATTATTCAAAGGTAATTGGGTAGCCGATAAAGGATTTACCACTCTTGATAGAAGGAGATGATACCCACTACCTCTTGTTGGGTTCATTTCCTAGAAGTCTGTGGCTAGAGCAATTATGTGTCATGAAGAGAGTCTTTAATGACACATAGAGTAATAAGAACCCAGGACAAGAACTAACATCACTTGAACTATATATGACGTAGTTAGTCTAGTGGGAGTTGAGATATAGCCCATACTCCGAACCGAGTGGGGTAAAGTATGGTGAAAAGACGAATTGCATAGTAATTGTCTATGGAAAGGTTCATAAGTTGGATAATTAATTATTAAAGAGTTCGTATGTTAATGTACTTATAGTCTGGTAAATTGGCATGATGAAATCCTTCATGATTTACTTGAATTAAGAGTTAATTCTAGTGCCTAAAATAACCGGGAACCTAAGGGTCACATGCATAAAAGATCAGATGAAAAACCATAGTGTGTATGGCTAAATTTAAATAGGCCACGATCATGACTCATAGGCCACGATAGTGGCCGAAGGATAGCTTTTTTAAAAAGCCACCATCGTGACAAAAGGGCACGAATGAGTGTATAAGTGAGTTCTTCACTCATGTACATGAGTCCTTACCACTTCTTAAACACTTAAGTGAGAGCATAAGGGCTCTAGAAGAGTTCTAAAGTGAGAAAGAGATATGAAGAACCTTGTTCTTGCAATTAGTGCAATTGTTACATCAATCAAAGTGCATACAACATGATTCTTGATCTATCTTCCATCATCTTAAGCATCTACTAGATTTTATCGAGTTTGGTGCTCAAATCACCCTTATACATTTTTTCTTCATCTTCTTTGCATTTTCTTGGGTGTTCAAGGAAGGTTTTGGTGTTTACGACAACCCAAACATGGAGAAGAGAAAAGAAAAGAGGAGAAACAGAAGGTAAAAATATTTTATATTTGATTTTCTTTACATATTCTTGCATGCAAATATGATTCCGGGGTTTTAGGGTTATCATGGTATCGGAATCTTGATTCTTACACTTCCACTGCATTTGCATGCATGTCATGAATGCAACCATAGCTAATCCTATCATGGCATGAGAGCTAGTTTATGCATGTTATAGATGATGTATTGAACATGTGCAAAGCGTTTGCTAGGTTGTGACTAACTTGCATGTTGATTTGGAATAATTCGTGTAAAATGTAGAAATTTTTTTTCTGATTTTCTTTCTCAGAAATGTTTGTAAGATTTTATGTCATGTTTGTGTCAAAGGAAATTTCAATTGAAGGTAATTAAATTTTATTTCAAATTAATACCCAGACTGTTCATATGTTGATTTCTAGAAAACTGAATGCATATGCTGATTTTGAAAATTTTGTCATAATTCTAGAAAAATTTTATTTCTGATTTTCTTTCACAGAAATGTTTATAAGGTGCTATATTATGTTTTGTTAAAATGAAAATGCAATTGAATATCATTTGCTATTTTATTAAAAATTTAGTTTCAAATAGATGCATGAATGAAGTTCTGAAAATACTGGAAATGTGATGAACATACATACATGTAAATTCCATATTAATTTTTATAAAAATTGCTTTATAAATTTTATGCATGCACATGCAAGATAAGATGTTTCCACGTGTGTGAGATGCATGACAATAGTTGTTAAAGTGATTATCTTATGCATGCATGATGTAATGTTTGACTTGTGTTAGAAGTAATATGACAAGTGTCATACACATGTAATGTGCTGGCTATTTCCTATTTATTAATAAATA
The DNA here is from genome assembly GCA_027563595.1 of Erythroxylum suave. Taxonomy (NCBI): domain Eukaryota; kingdom Viridiplantae; phylum Streptophyta; class Magnoliopsida; order Malpighiales; family Erythroxylaceae; genus Erythroxylum; species Erythroxylum suave. The sequence goes on along the minus strand of JAOSBN010000178.1, from coordinate 39,189,714 downwards.
ATTCTTGAGAATTAAGTTCTGAAATTCTTTATTAAAAACATTTAGAATGTGTTTAGGATTCTGGAGTTTTTCTAGAATTAATTGAATTTGATTTAATTAATAAATAAAGTCAAAGTCAACATTTGTCAACTTTTTGAAAGTTGATGGAGTTGACTTACTTCATGACTTATATGTATTTCATTTATGAGACCTAAATAAGGTTCTTATATGATAAGATATGTATTATTTTGATGGTAATAACATGCTTAACGCATGTGCTTGAAATTAGGGTTTTGAAAATTTTCCAAACATTGAATCAGTCCCTTTAGTGTCTAATAGGTTAACTTATTTATCTTGACGATTTTTGCCATCAAGATAATTTTGGCATGTGTAGAAATTGTTTAAATAAATTTTAGAAGAACTAGGGATATTATAGATGACTAATTGATGTACAAGAATTTTGGAAACCCTAGGGATTAATTTAGAATTAATCCAAATAGAGCATAGCATTTCCATTATGACTAGATAAAAGCATAAGAACTACGATTAAAGTGTTTAATCTAGACATCAAAATAATTAAATTTTGGGGTTTCTAATCAAATTACATTCATAATTTGGATTATCCAAGACTAACACTAGTACTCGATTAGGTTCAAGAGTTGAATCGAATCGCGGCCTTTAGATGTATAGTCAAGTCACAACCTAAATTAAACGTCCTTTGTGTGATAAATGCATTAAATGCATTCAAGGGTAGTTATGGAAATAGGCTCAATTCAATTAAGTTATCCATAATATAAATGTATATATATGATATACATAGTCAAGATAATCCAATTATTAATGAGACCAAAGAACAAATCCCTCAACCGAAACATTAGGACTTACGCCTTCCATTGATATGGTAAGAACTAGAGTTTTTTTAGAGTTGGGTAGTTAGGCAAACCAAAGCTTGCTTTACACGAATATGTTCAAACTATGGAAATTAAATTTTCAGATTAATAGGTTGGTCCTAAGTTGAAGTGTTGATTTGTTAGGCAAACCCAAGATCAATGTAATAGAGACGAAGTTGGGTTATATACATAGGATGTATATAAATCAAGAGTTGACGATCAATGAGTGTGTTAAATCAATAGTTGATGGCACAAGTCGATAGTTACATAAATGAATGCAATTGGTATGAATGATACCTACCAATTGACCTAAGATGGCTTGTTGGGCAAACCAAAGGTCATTCTTGGTAATATCGAATATCGATTCATTAGGAAAACTGTAAGTTTTCTCGAATTCGTAGTGAGGGTTATTAATTTGAATAAGAATAGTGGGACCCATAATGTATGTTATTAAAGTCCTTATTGATATACGTTCTTCTAGGTTATCGAATCGCACGATGTCTTCTAGTGTGTCATAGGACCTAACTTCTTGGATCGGCTATGAAAGTTAAGAATTGTTCTCAAATTTGAAAAACTGTGATATGTTCTTGATGAACCTCTTCCTGATCCTCCTACAGTAGATGCATCTGATGAAGATCAAAAAGCTTCCAAGAAGCTACTAGATGATAGTGAGTTGGCTAGCTGTATAATGTTAGCCTCTATGTCACTAGAACTGTAGAAGTGGTATAAGGCTATGGACACTCATACCATAGTCTATCATTTGAGGGAACTGTTTGATGAACAAGCTCGATCTGAAAGGTTCAAGACCTTGAGGTTTCTTTTTTTTTTCAAAGGTGACTGAGGGATCATCTCCAATGTAGTATGCGTTGAAGATGAATGGATATATTGAGCGGTTAGGCAATTTGGGCTACATTATGGACCATTAATTAAGTATAGACTTGATTTTGACTGGTTTGACCAATAATTACTCACAGTTTGTGCGTAACTATCAGATGAACCAAATATCCATGACGATACTTGAGCTGATTAATCTAATCAAAACAGCTGAGCAGACCATCATGAAAGACAGTAAGGTTGTGATGCCAGTGAACTCTACTTTTGGTTCTTGAAAGAAGAACCAAAAGAAGAAGAAGTCTAAGAAGCCAGTGGGAGGTGTAGCCAAAAGAAGGCGAAGAAGATAACACCAAAGGGGATATACTTCCATTGCAACAAGGAAGGGCATTGGAAGAGGAACTGCAAAGCTTACCTGGAGTCACTGAAGCAGAAGAAGGCATTAGATGCCCCACCATCTACTTCAGGTATGATATTTGTCATTGAGGTTAATACTATTTCTGATCATAACATTTGGGTATTAGATATCGAATGTGGCTCACACATATGTGTTGATATGCAGGGTCCCAAGGATAGTAGACCTCTTAAGAAGGGAGAAATGGACCTACATATGGGAAATGGAGCAAGAGTTGCTGCATTAGCCATAGGGATATATGCTTTGTATCTTCCTAGTAGGCTAAAGTTAACTTTGAAAAATTGTTATTACGTACTCGTTGTGACTAAAAATATTGTATCTATTTCATGTCTTAATAAAGCGAGATTTCATTTAACTTTTTTAAACAATGGTTGTTCAATTAAGTTGAATGAAATATTGTATGGTACTGCTACATTGTGCAATGGAATTTACATATTAGATATATGCAATCTAGTTTTAAATATCAATGACAATAAAAGAAAAAAACGAGATAACCTAAAATCATCTTATTATGACATTGTTGATTTGGCCATATAAGTGAGAAATGCATGATTAAGCTACATAAGAATGGTATTCATTTGATTGTGATTCATATGACACATGTGAATCTCGCTTATTAGCAAAGATGACTAAATTACCTTTCAAAGGAAAGACTGAACGAATTAATAGGTTGTTAGACCTAATACATTCTAATGTATGTGTCCAATGTCCATTCATGCTAGAGGTGGTTTTGTGTACTTCATTACTATTATTGATTATTATTTCCGATATGGGAATGTGTATCTAATGAGATATAAGTATAAAGCATTTGAAATGTTCAAACAATTTAGACATGAAGTAGAGAAACAACTCAGTAGAAGTATTAAGCACTTCGATTAGATCGAGGTGGTGAATACTTGAATGAGGAGTTTCTAACTTATCTCAGAGATAATGGGATAGTATCCCAATGGACTCCACCTTACACACCGCAACATAATGGTATGGTTGAAAGGAGAAACCAAATCTTATTAGACATTGGTAAGGTCAATGATGGGCTTAGCAGATCTTTCGAAATTCTTTTGAGGTTATACACTCGAGACAGTTGTTTATGTGACAAATAGAGTCCCTTCTAAGGCATTTGAAGTTACTCGATACGAGATGTGGACTAATAAAAGGCCCTACCTTCTTATATGAAAATTTGGGGTTGTCTAGCTTATGTGAAGCAGATTCCATCAGACAAGCTTGAAGTAAAATATGATAAATGTCTATTTAGAGGATATGTTAAAGAAATAATTGGATATCAATTCTATAATGCTTTAGAGCAAAAAGATTTTGTCTCAAAGCATGTTGTCTTTTTAGAGAAAGAGTTTATTTTAAGGGAAGACACTGGGAGCAAAGTTGAACTTGATGAAGTTTATAATGCTCAAACAGACACAGATCAACTGCCTGAGCCTGAAATTGAAATTGTTGTCCATAAAAATGAGACAATAATTAAACCTTCTGACACACAAAATGTTTATAGGTCAAGTACGATACGCAATGTTCCAGAGATATATGAATTTCTAGTAAGTGAACAAAATGATGTATTGTTTATAGAGGATGATGAGCCTACAACCTATGAAGAGGCTCTGAAGAGTTCAAATCTGAAAAATGATTTCAAGCCATGAAATTTGAAATGGATTCCATATATGAAAACTAATTATGGACTTTGTTTTGACCCACCCGAAGGAGTAAAGCCCATAGGGTGCAATTGAATTTTCAAGAAGAAAATTAACATGAAAGGTAATGTGATTACCTATAAAGCGAGGCTAGTCATTAAAGGATATCATCAAAGACAAAGAGTTGACTATGATGAGACATTTAGCCTCATAGCTATGCTTAAATCCATTAGAATACTCTAAGCCATTGCTGCTCATTATGATTATAAAATGTGGCAAATGGATGTGAAGACAACTTTCCTAAATGGAAACCTAGTTGAGGATGTATATATGATACAACCTGAGGGCTTCGCATCTAGAGATGGAAAAAGGTATGTAAGCTTCAGAAATCCATTTATAGATTGAAGCAAGCATCTGGGAGTTAGAACATCTGATTTGATCAGACAATCGAAGAGTTTGGTTTCTCACAAAATCTTGATGAACCATATGTGTACAAGAAGATTAATGGGAGCGCTATCATATTCCTTGTGTTATATGTGGATGACATATTACCAACAGGAAATCATGTCTTAAGTTTGCAACTAGTCAATGTTTGGTTGTCTTGAAATTTTTCCATAAAAGACCTTGGAGAAGCAACTTATATATTAGGAATAAAGATCTATAGAGATAGATCAAGGAAGTTGCTAGGTCTTTCACAGTCAATATTCATAGGCAAATTGCTAAATAGGTTTAACATTGAGTAGTCTAAGAGAGGGTTTCTTCCTATAACTCATGGGATAAAACTCTCCAAATCTATGTGTTCCAAGAAACAAGATGAGAGTAATTGTATGAGCATGATCTCTTATGCTTCGATAGTAGGATCAATCATGCATGTTATATTATAGACAAGACCTAATATATAGTATGCTCTAAGTGTTACGAGCAGATATTAATTGGACCCTGGTGATGGTCACTGGGTGGCTGTCAAGAATATCCTAAAGTACTTGAAAAGGACTAAGGATGTATTCTTGATATATGGAAATGGAGATCTAGTAGTGAGCAGGCATATAGGTGCTAGTTTTCAATCTGAGTAGGATGACTCCAAATCTCAATCAGGTAATGTTTTCACACTGAATGGTGGAGTAGTAAGTTGGAAGAGTTCCAAATAAGAGACGACTACAAATTTGACGACCGAGTCAAAGAACATTGCAACTACGAAAAAGGTAAAAGAAGAAGTTTGGATCAAGATTTTTGTTATGGAACTTAGAGCACTTCCTACCATAGTAGACCCAATATTGTTGTACTGTAATAACAATGGGGTTATTGCTCAAGCCAAGGAACCAAGGTCTCATCAGAGGTCCAAGCACATACTCAGGAGATATCACTTGATTAAAGAGATAATTGATAGAGGTGATGTGAAGATAAAGAGAGTGCCTACAGATTAGAACATCACTGATCCTTTGAACAAGAGAGTGCCTACAGATCAGAACATCGTTGGTCCTTTGAATAAGCTACTTCCTCAAACAAAATTTGATTCTTGTGTACTCACCTATGGTATTAGATACAAAAGCGATTGGCTTTAGTGCAAGTGGGATATTGTTAGAGTAGTGCTTTAAAGGTAATCACCTTTAACACTTATGTACTGACTTTGTTTTGATTAATAAAGTGAAAGGAATTTTTCATTAATTTGATATTCATTTATATATGAATTGTTATTGATCTTAAATTGAATGAAAAAATGTAGCATGAAGGAAGTCATGATTGGATCATGATAATGAGATTCCTATCAAGTGCAATTATGTTAGTATCTAAATAATCCCTAGTCATAGGATTAATAAGATAGGACATTATTAATCCAAAAATACTAGCACATGTTATAGTCCTTAATTTGATCAAGCAGTGGATCTCATAAATTGTAAACATAAGATGTTTAGAGTTAACATATGGATGCTTAATAAGGGTAATAAATACATCGAATGACTCGCTATGAGATTATCATATGGATGATCTGTGAAATATTAATGATTAATCTCATCATAGAAATGGTGCAAATATCCTTATTTCTTGGATATTGATCCTATGCTTTGACATCATTCCTTGTTGCCTCAAGATGAGGTCACTCTTAGGGTGGTGATTAGGTATAGCTATTAGTATTCGAAGGTAATTAGGTATTCGATAAAGGATTCACCACTCCTAATAGAAGGAGATGACACCCATGACCTCTTATCGGGGTTATTACTCAAGATTCTTTAGCTAGAGTATTTATGTGTCATGAAGAGAGTCTTCAATGACACATAGAGTAATGAGAACCGAGGACAAGAACTAACATCACTTGGACTAGATGTGATGTAGTCAGATTGTTGGGAGTTGACACATAGCCCATACTCCGAACCGAGTGGGTTCTAGTATGGTGAAAGGATGAATTGCACGGTAATTGTCTATGGAAAGGTTCATAAGTTAGATAATTAACTATCGAAGAGTTCGTGTGTTAATCCACTTATATTCTGGTAAATTGGCATCATAAAACCATTTATGATTTGTTTGAATTAATAGTTAATTTAAGTGCCTAAATTAATTGGGAACCTAAGTGTCACACGTATAAAAGATTGAATGAAAAACATAGTGTGTATGGCCAAATTTAAGTAGGCCATGATCGCAACTCATAGGCGAGCCCCTTTTTTTAAAAGGCCACAATCATGATACAGGGTACGAATAAGTTATAAGTTAGTTATTCACTCATGTGCATGAGGTCTTACCACTTCTTACACACTTAAGCGATAGCTTAAGGGCTCTAAAAGAGTTCTAAAGTGAGAGAGAGGTATGAAGAACCGTGTTATTGCAATTCATGCAATTACTGCATAAATCAAAGTGCATGCAAAAAGATTATTGATCTGTCTTCCATCATCTTGAGGATCTACTAGAACTCATCTAGTTTGGTGCTCAAATCACCCTTATAAATTATTTCTTCATCTTTTTTGCATGTTCTTGGGTGATTAAGGAAGGGTTTGGTGTTTACAACAACTCAAACAAGGAGAAGAACAAGAAAGGAGGAGAAACAAAAGGTAAAAATGTTTTACATTTCATGTTCTTTACATATCCTTCCATGCATGTATGATTCTGTGATTTTCGGGTTTTCATGATGTCAGAATCTTGATTCTGACATTTCCACTGCATTTGCATGCATGTGATGCATGCAACCATGGCTAACCCTACATAACCTCTATAAAGCTCTCCAAAAGTGACTTAAAACAGGAAATTCTAATTCAACTTTAATAGGAAATTCTAATTCAACTTTAAAAAGTTTTAGATAAAATAGGAAAAGACTGAAAGAAATTGAGTAAATATTGAAATACGCAATAAAAACTAAAAATAAGAAATTATTTAAAATCCTCATAGGGAAGGATGTTGGATACGACATGATCACATGTTATTCAATATTCCATTCTGTCTACCTGGAAAGAAATTTATAGAATAATGTTGGATAATGTGTGATCATTTGCTATTCAATACTCCGTTATGTCCACTTAGAAAGAAATCTAGAGATAATATAAAGAAATCGAAAGAGTTTATAACATTCTACCTATTTATAAAGAAATCGAAAGAAATATGTTATCTAAGACAAGATCTCATGTTAGTGAACATCCTATTCTATCCAAGAATTCAAATGCCTAAACACAAAGCCACATTGTCCTTCCTACTTTTATAATGAACATTAAAGTCATAATCTAATAGTTGAGTTAGCCATGGTTATTAACATGAAGTGGTAATGTGCCCCTTCTATGAATATATATTTAATAATTATGTGACTAGTTTGAATGATGAAAGGTTTTATGCTATGATAATGATGCCATTGTTTAATGGCTTTGATCATATCTAAGAATTCCTTCTCTTATGTTGATAAACCTTAGTGCCTTGTAGATATAATCTTATGCAAAAATGTTATGGGATGCTTTTCTTATTACAACATTGCTCATGTACTTGATGCATTTGCATCTCCCCCCACCACAAAAGGTTTGGAGAAGTCCAAAAGGGCTAGGACTGGAGCTATCATAATAGCTCTTTTAAGGTTCCTAAAATCTTTCTACTCGAGCTCACCAAGAATATCTAAAGGAATGTGCCTTAATGTGAGTTGTTTACTAATGACACTATTTTAGTGGACGAGACAAGAGAGGTATCAATGTCAAACTAGAACTTTAGAGGGATACATTAAGAGTTAAACGACTTTAATTTGAGTAAGACAAAGACAGAGTACTTAGAGTGTAACTTTTTAGGCCATAAGGTAGATTCCAAAATACAGATAAAGATTGGTTCAAAATTTATATCACATAAAGAGTTTTTAAAGTATCTAAGATCTATCATCAAAAGAAATAGAGAGATCGATAAAGACATTGTTAACTATATTATATCAGGGCGGCTTAAATGGAGAAGTGTACTAGCAGTTTCATGTGACAAAAAGATACCACTTAAGCTCATAGGTAAATTCTATTGTTTAGGGATTATAGCAACCATGCTCTATAAAATGGAGTGTTAGCCCGTCAAATAGGTTCATGGTCATAAGTTAATGGTAACAGAGATAAGGATGCTTTATTGGACGAGCAACTTTACTAGAAGAGATAATGTCATGAATGTAAAGGTAAATGACACATTAAAGGTGGATAATATTAATGAAAATTAAAAGAGATAAGGCTTAGGTAATTCAGACATATTAAAGAGGAGAAATATTAATGCTCTAGTGAGAAGATGTGAGAATATTGTACTTAGACACTCTAAGAAGAAAAAAAATACCTAAAAAGAAATAGGGGAGGTGATTAAGAGTGATATGACTTTGCTAAAACTTACTAAGAACATGACTCTTAATAGAAAACTTTGGCATACTAGGATAAGGGCGAAGATCTCAAATAGAGAGGACCCCTCTTTCTCTTAGGTCTTTTAAACATTTTTTTTAGTCATATGTCTTGTATTTAGCATAAACATTTCATATATAGTACTGTCCTCTTAGTTATTTAGCCTAACATTTCCTTATTTAAACTAAATATTTTTAATGACTTGTTTGATTTATTTATTTATTTGTCTCCTCTATTTGTGTATGCATTTATTTATTTTATCTTTTATTTTTATTCTTTATCTTGTTTTATATTTATTATATTTTTATCTATTACTTATTTTTATATTTTTAATTATACATATTTCTTTATATTTATAATTATAATTATTTTATATTTATTATTATCTTTTATATATTATTTTATTTTATTTTTAATTATTATTACTTTATTATTTTTTTCTATATGGGTCTATCTCTACTGCTTAGGCGTAAAGCTGCATACTTCTAGACTTCTTCAGACCCCGCGTATCACCGAGATGTTCACTAGGTTGTTGCTTTTGTTTATGAAAGCTTCCTACTCCTTTTGCTAATAATCCTAACTCAAAACGTGTGACATCTTCAACAATTTCGTCGAAAGAGTGAGTGATCCCTCTATATCCTCTTATAAATTCATGTCAGTAGCCTATAATTTCAAGAAAATCCCTCAATTCCTTAAAGTTCCCAGGGTTAGGCCACTTTAAAATTACTTGTACCTTCCTTGTATCTGTTGCTATTTCTTTTTCAAAAATTGAATACCCTAAGTCTTCGACATGCCTTGCCCGAAATATGTACTGGTTCCAGCAGATAAACAACTCGTTTGCCTAAAGTGTCTTATTGTTTTGTTGAGATGCTCCGCATACGATTAGAAGGAATGACTATATATTAGATCGTCAAAAAAGATAGCAATGAAGCATTTAAGGAAGTCTTTGAAGATCTCATTCATCAAGTGCTGAAATGTGGAAGGTGCTATGGTCAATTCAAAGAGCATAATAAGGAACTTATAATGTCCTTTGTAAGTTTTAAAAGTCATAGTCAGAATATCCTTCAGTTACATTTAAATCTGATAGTTGCTCATTCTCAAATCTAGCTTTAAGAGTCAACTAGAGTTGTGTAGCTCATCCAAGAGCTATTCAATCAAAGGGATTGAAAATTTATCTTGGATTGTATACTTGTTAATCTCTCAATAGTCAATACGCACGTGCTGTGAATTATGCTTCTTCTTGATTAGAACTGTCGATGAAGCAAACGATCCCAATTTATGTCTTATGAACCTTTAGTTCATCAGCTCCTAGACATTGTTTTATAATGTCTTTCTATACCCTTGGGTATCGGTAGATCTTATACATCTTCTCTCAAATGGATCCGATGATTGTGGATTCTATTGGGTGGTAATTAGGTTGGTTCCTTAAATATCATAGCATACTCAACTAGAACCCCATTGATTTCGTAAAAAATGCTCCATTAGCTTTCTCTAACATCTAGCTACTATAAGTGGGATTTTACAAGGTAAGTTAACTACATCAGATAGAGTTGTCCTCTACTGGAAGGCTTGAGGACCATATGGAATTCTCTACCAAAACTACCTTGGGCCCTCTACTTGGGTTACCATTCAGGGTGACCAATTTCCCTTCCCATCTGAACTTCATCGTTCTAATTCCAGCATTACACAGAACATCGTCTAACCTTACTAACCACTACACCGTTAGTAAGATGTTGCAACCTCCTAAAGCTAATACCAAGCATTTTTGGTGAACTGTAATCTTGCATGTTCCAGTAAAGTTCATGTAACATTGATCACACGTCAACTTCAACTTTCCCAACTGTAATATGACAAGGACCAACATCCTTAATGTTGCATTTTTCCTTACTAATATCCACAAAATTATGAGTGGTGTTATTATCTATCAAAATGTATCCTTTCTTAATATACTCCTAAAACCCTCATTTTCTTGAATTCCCATTCTCCTTCCATTCCCACGAAGATTTTGCATTTTCCTCATTAACTTCATCTTCATCCATCCCTTAGGCTAAATAGAGACATTGTCATCACCTTCCACTAAAATCCGTTAAAAGTTTCCTTTTCTTACATTTGTGGACTAGCATGTATTTCTCGTCGCACCAAAAATAGAGTTCTTTAATCTTTTAGTTCATTAAATTCTTTACTACTACCTTTGACACTTTATAAATTCTAAATTGCAAGGGTCATATTTGAGTAATTGGAGTAGAAAGTAATCCATCTATTGAGGTGTTCCTTTTAATATTTAAATTCTAATAAGCCCAAGGAGTCGGGTTGATACCTTCCCTTCAATTGGAAGTCCTTCTCCTACCACTTCTAAATAAGGACATGCCTCTCTCTACCATTACCACCGCCTTTGGTCTTCGTACCAACATATAAGCGAGTTACAATGAAGTTGACTCTAATAATTTCACCGTAATTTCCAAATCAGGTATGACGCCCTTGAGAAAGAAACTAATTAATTAATCCTCAGGTAGTGATAGTTTACTGGAGTGATCATCAAACTAGGTGCAATACTCTTGGACAAAACCCTCTTGCTTGAGTTCCTTAAAATCCCTGGATCATAAAAAATCTTTATATAATAGAGTTGTTTAAGTATGATGGCAAACTCCTCCCAACCTACCATCTCATTCTTGAACATATAGAGTCGATAACATTCCTGAACCTATTCCTCTATATAAAGGACTGTCATGTGCACCTCCTTGTTTTCTAGATTACGGTCCAATATGAAGAACTACTCACATCGATATAATCACAACTTAATGTATTCTCCATCAAAAGCTGGAAATTCAATATGTTAGCTCAATGTTTATAATAAACGATTTTGATGATCATTGTATAAAATTTCAAATTGGATTTATTTCCTAGTATAATTAACGGTCTTATTCTCAAAAGGAAATAAAATCATAAGAAATAAGCTTTCTTTCTTGTAGGAACCTTCATTATGAACTTACGTTATTAGAAATGGTTTATCCTAAAGGATCATATTAATAATGAAGGAAGTATATTAGCCCTATGATTATTGGAAAACTTTTGGCAAAGATGACATCTAAGTTAGTCATATTTAAATCCATCTAGTTGACTAAAGATGCAAGGAAAGCAACAGCTAGTTAAAGAAATTGACTATTTAAGGCCAATGTGTTAGGCCCCATTTCCAAAGTCTAACTCGTCAATTAAACGTGAGCGCATCATGAAATCTCATTAGCCAACATAGGCTCATCTTCATTCTCATAATATCCCAAAATTTCCATAATTGAATACTTGATATACGACAATCCATTCTTATGTTTATATCCCCAATCGTCACCCTAAAATATCACTCATTTTTATCCCTTACTTTCACATCAAACTAAGTACATTTCAAACTCCATTCAAACCTAAATGTATCAAAAAAATGCATTGATAAGTTCACAAGTTATATATGTACATGATTTGAGACAATTCACATAACTTTCACTATGGATATTGGATTAAGGTTATTCAAGCATGGTTTTGAAGAGGACTTCGAGTTCTACAACTTCTGTGAAGACCCTGAAGAGAGATTTTGCCTTCTAAAGGGTCAAAATTGTACATTTATAAAACTATCCCGAGAATGTCCGCTTAGCGGACATACATCCCTTCAAACAGACATGAACTGAGCTAGGACACTAAAACACCCGAGAAGGTTCGCCTAGTGGACATCAAGTCCATCTAGCAGACGTTTACGGGTTAAATTCCATATTTCCAACTCCTACAAGTTACCTATGACCCATCTTATGCATATCTATCATTCCTAACTTATTTTCCTCATCATTTTCCTTTATTATCAGTTCCATTTCAACTCAATATCATTTACAATCAATTTATAATCTATGTCTGGTCATCATCCCAAAGACACAATCATTCAACTTATACACATTCATCATAAATTTCTGCACATGTTCAACCCCATTCATCATCTTCATTTCATCTATAACTTATTACACTACTTCTTCCCATTTCAAGACACCATAGTACTTATGACACTACTTCTTCCCATTTCAAGACAACATATTATTCTTATTCTATTAGATCAAAATAGAAAAGCTATAAAGTGTCCTGCATACACCCTATGTAGCATCACTAACTTGTAACAATCATATCTTTCAAATCTGATCTCCAAAATTTACAAACTTTATATCATTGGAAAGCTATTGTCCAAATCAACCTAGATTAATATAGTTTTCCCCCCAAAAGACATAACACAAATTTCTACCCTTATGAATGCTTGAAAAATGTAATGCGAAAACTTGGAAATTCATGAGCAACATATACATATATTTCATTAACATCAACAGAAAAGATTTTTACAAAGCTTTAATGGGCATTTCAAGACCCAAATACATCATTGATCTTATAATCCAAAAATAAAAAAATACACATGTGAGTGATACTTGAAATGTCGCCAAAGTCTTGAGTTTTTCCTATACTAACTTAAATTGAAAAATATGAAATCTTGGAGTGATGCCTTGACTCTCTATCACTCGATCTCTTGCTCTTCACCTAGAGATGGGGAGAAAGTGGGGGTGAGCTAAAAGCTTGTGGGTAACAAGTTTATAACAGAGAAACAAGCAAACTATTGAAAATATTCATGGTCTTAGTAAAATGCTTTGCAACCATAAATCATGCATTTCCTAAATTTTCAAACTTGCCAAACAAGTTGTAAACAATATAAGACATGTATTTCTCAAATTCTCAAGCTTGTCAAACAATTCGTAGACCACATAAGAAATTTATTTCTCAAATTCTCAAACTTATCAACAAATCATAAACAACATAAGCACATAATGGTTTGGGTAGTCCATAAACATGAGGGAGTTCTTACTAGTCTCTAGAAAAAACATAATGGACCACTTTGGGTAGTCCATAAACATGAAGGAGTCCGTGAAGGAGCTCCATGCCACTAGCAGATAGGCGGGAGAAGCCTTTAACATGGTCAACGTGCATGTGACCTAACAAAATGGACCAGTACAAACCCACACAAACATGAATTTTATGACTTGTAAACATATAGCATAAAAGGCACATTTCGAAAACATGATTTCCGTAAGCATGATATAATTCGAAACCAATTTTCATCATCATTTCATAAATTATCATCAAGATTCAAGTACCAAACATAAAGAAAATACTTGATCATTCAAGAAGTAGTAAATGCAACATTTATAAAGCAATTGAGAATCATTCAAATCTATTGATCAGGAAAAATTCTCATTGCTTATTAACCCAACTATAAATAAGTAACCCACCTGAATTCCTTGCTTAGAAACTTACTTTAAAATGCCCCTCCTCTTGCGCCTCTTGCCTTACTTGATTTCCTTCAACATTGGCAAAATTCCAATTCAATAGGAATCCAAATTGAGAACCCAAAAAGCATATTCACTAAAATTGATTCTAGAATACTTAAACCCATGCATTTCCTAAGCTTCATGAACCAAAACCTTTCCAAAAATCCTAAGGATTAAAATTAGTCTTACCTTGAATCTTCACCAAACAAAGAGTTGTTTGGCTCAAATGGAAGCTCTTATCTTCCTCTTTCTTTTTCTCTTCTTGAACACCTTCAAAATCACTCTTAAAAGCTAAGAAAAGATGAAACCCTAATGTGTCTTCTTTCTTTTCCCTTTAATGACCGACTCTCTCTCTCCTTTTCCTCTCTTTTCCATATTTCACTTGTTCTCTCCCTGCAATTCACCTTTTTTGTTCTTTTAATACACAAGACACACTTTTTCCTCTTCCAATTCTATCCGTAATGAGTGTCAAAAGTCAATCCTACCCTTCCTTTAATGCTTCATGCCTTTTAATCTTAAATGATATGCCAAAATTTCCCTCAATTTATTCTTAAAGCATTAATTTCACTAATTAGTGAAATAAAATCCTACTAACATTGAAATAAATAATTAAACTTCAATAATAATTCTATCATGACCTCATAATTCATCCTAAGGCAAAAATTTAAATTTTATGCTTATTCCATAAAATATAATGCTTAATTGAACGAAAAAATTTGGGGGCCAACATAATGTAACTGCGAACAACAACTGAACAATTCAGAAGCTTGCAAAGCTATATTGTCAAAACTCATCAAAATCATTTACATTCTTGAAAGTGATATATTTGTAAAAATTCTCTTGTGCATTAGAAAGTAAAATTATGTTGAGAGAGATTACTAAAGCTCATATTGAACAAACCTCATTTTTATTTAAGAGCTTGTAGAGGCTAGTCAAATACTACTAGATCGGAAGGCTGAAGAACCTTGAAAAATATTAACTTGTGAGCTTGGAAAGGCTCATCAAATTACTACTTGATTTTATAATGAAACACTTAAGTTGGATTCTTGGGGAATGGATTTAGGCTTGGGTTGTAAGCTAAACCATTATAAATCGACTACATCCTTCTTTTCTCTCTCTCTCTCCTTATCTTTTATATTTTTGCATTAAATTGTTTGTGTGTTCATTTCATCAAGAAGCTCCTTCACTTTTATAATGGGTGCTTTCTATTTTCACCTTTCTAACGAAACCTTCCAGTTTTAATAGGCGCCTTTTATTTTTAAATTGTTTTAACAAGATTCATCATTCAGTAGGCTCCTTTCATCTAAGCAGGGTCCCATCCCTCAAAAGGCTCCTATTAATTAAAAGGCTTCTGTCATTTAAAAAGCTTTATAGTCTGACAAGCTCCTTCTATTTTTTATTCATTAACTAGGATCTATTTTTTATATGAATTGAAAGTAACTTGCGAAAAAAATTTTAGTCACACACAATTCATCCCCTTCTTACGTGTATTTGCTTTATCATTTGGTATCAGAGAGAGGTTTCACATTTTTGTATTTTGCGGCACGGGATAAATCATGGCAAACACCTTGAGAAGTTTGGAAGAACAATTCATCTCAAAACCTCCTTACTTTAATGGAAACAACTACTTATAATAAAAATAGAGAATGACTGTATATCTCCAATCTATTGATATCTTAGTATGGCAAGCAATTAGAGTTGGAGCTACAATTCCTACTTCTGATAATGTAAAAGTATGGGCAGATGCTAATAGGAGAAATGCACAACTAAATGCTAAGGCAAAACATCACCTAACATATTTGTTGTCTCTAGAAGAATATGAAAAGATAGCCTACTACTCCACAACAAAAGAAATATGAGACAAACTTCAAGTTACCTTTGAAGGGACGAATAAGGTAAAGAAACATGGAATAACTCTCTTAATGCATTAATACGAAAATATTGGCATGAAGTAGGGGGAGACCATAAACGAATTCTTTAGACACTTTAATAACATCATCACGACTTTAAAGAACTTGGGAAAAATATGTCCCAATGATGAGCTCGTAACGAAGATTATGAGGTCATTACCAAAGGAATGGAGACCTAAGATGACAGCTTAAAAAAGTCAAAGGATCTAGACATTATTTTAGTCGATTGGCTACGAGAGATGATCCATGAAACCAAGCATAGGTGAGATGAAGAATCCTCCTACAGAAAAGGAATGGCACTAAAAGCAACCGACGAATCAAACGGTGATGTAAGTGACTCTGAGTTGCAAATAAATGGAGATCACAAATTCAACTTTATGGTCAGAAAATATGCTTGATTATATAAAAAGAAGTTGATGAAGAAAAGAGAAGGAAACAAGAAAGCTAGAAACAACAAGTTCCTATTAAAAGGTAACAACAGCAATAACAATACACAAAATAATTAGATCTTATGTTATCACTACAAGAAGCCTGGACATACAAAGCTAGAATGCCCTTTTCTTTAAAAGGACAAGTCAGAGAATAGAAAATCTAGAAAGCAAGTGATGACTACAGCTTGGTCAAATGAGAATTCTGAAAACTTTGAAGAAGATGAACTAGAAGAAGTCAGAAATGTTTGCTTTATGGCTAAATCAGAAGACAATGAGGTATATTATTCTAAATCTGATATTGAAGTTAATGAATTGAAAAATGCATATCATAAAATGTATGATCTCTACAAAAGTTTAAGAGTGAAGTATTTTAAAGAAGTTGAGAAGTCCAAGAGTAATGATGCATCTCTGAAGAGTAAGATTAAATCATTGGAATCTGCGGATGAGAATTTAGTGCCAAGAATATGTCTCTTGAGCTTAACTATAAACAAAAGGTTTTTGAAAAGAAAGTTCTTGAAAAAAGAGTAGCTAAGTTCGAAAATACAATGATCCAAACTGATTCTAATAAGGTAAGACAGTTAGAAGAAAAAGTCGTCACTTTAGAACTTGAAAAGGAGAAAAGTGGTAGAAAGATCTTATCTCTAGAAAAAGATCTAGAAAATTTCATTGATGGAAGGAAGAATCTTGATGCATTACTTGGTAGTGGTAAAAGTATTTTTGGTAAGGCTGGAATAAGATACAATGAAAATACCAATGTCAAACCATACAAAAACTTCTTTGTTAAATCCAGCAGTAGCTATAGACAAGACAGCAAGAACCTGCTAAATGGAAAAAATTATAACAGTTATCATTCATCTGTTTTGTGTGATTACTAAGGTAAAAATAGTCACATTAGTCATTCATCTAATTTTCATAAAAAGAAATTATCTCAGATGTATGTTCAGAGATCGAAAGGTCAAACTACTAACCTAAAAGGACCTAGAAGTACCTAACATAAGATAATGATTTTTGCAAATATGTTTCAAAATCGAGACAAGGAATAATCAATGGATAGTTGATAGTGGTTGTTTGAGACACATGACAGGTGAAATATCGCACTTCAACTACATTGAAAGACACTGTTGTCTTTGTAGCCAAAAATAAAGTAAAGGTTACTGGAATTGGTAAAGTTGGTAATTCTGACACTACCTCTGATAATGTTATCTTTGTTGATGGATTGAAACATAACCTGTTAAGTGTGAGTCAGCTATGTAACAAAGGTTACAAAGTCATTTTCTATGCATCTTATTATGAAATTATTGATATTCATAATGATAATATTATGTTTATTGGTAGAATATATATTGTACTCAACTGGAAGACATGTCCTCACAAAGTGTTAAGTGTTTTGTCTCTCTATAAAAGGATTCATTTATCTGGTAAAGAAGATTTGGACATGCCAGCATAAGCATTATATCAAAATTGTCCAAAAACAAGTTAGTCAGAGGACTACCGACCTTAAAATTTGAAAGCAATTAGGTTTTTGAGGCTTATTTAAAAGGTAAACAAGTCAGAAGCAGCTTTCCTCCTAAAAATATTATATCTACTAACCAACCAGTTAAAATTGCACACATGGATTTATTCGGTCCCACTAGGATTCAGAGTTTTGGTGGAAAACATTATAGCTTTGTTCTAGTAGATGATTACTCCAAATTTACATGGGTTTATTTCTTACCAAATGAGGACGATGCTTTAGAAGTGTTTGAGAAGTTTTACAAAAAAATTTAAATAGAAAAAGGGTACAGCATCACTTTAATTTAGAGCGATCATAGAGGAGAATTTGACAACAAAAAGTTTGAAGAATTTTGTGACAAAAATGGTATAAATCATAACTTCTCTTGTCCAAGGATGCCTCAATTAAAATGAGTTATAGAGAGAAAGAATAGAATGTTAGTTGATATGGCTAGGACCATGCTGTGTGAAAGTGGACTACTTTATGGACACTAGGCATAAGTAGTATCCACAGCATGTTATGTACTTAATAGATATCTTGTAAGACCTATTCTGAAAAAGACCTCCTATAAGATGTGGAAAGGAAGGAAACCAAATGTCACTTACTTTCGAGCATTTGGCTACAAGTGTTTTATCTTAAACAATGGAAAAGACAATATTGTAAAGTTTGATACGAGATCAAACGAAGTTATTTTCTTGGGCTATAGTACTATTAGTAAAGGATTCATAGTAAATCATGAAAGAACAAAGAAGATAGAAAAATTGATACATGTGGTATTTGATGAAGCCCTACCTTCCATAACAACAACTGACTTAGATGATGAAGAGCATCCTTTGATTCCTAAAAATACATCGGAGAATCAAACTACTCCTATAATACCTTCAAAATCACAAAATCAAGAAGCTCCCTTTGAAGCTAGAACAAATTCAGCTCCTTTATCTCAGTAGGAACCTATGCAATGAAAAACACCGAGAGAATGGAGAGATCTTGATACACATCAATATATTCCAGGAAATCCCTCTAAAAGTGTAAGAACAAGATCATTGTTCAAGAACAAACTTGTAGCTCTCATCTCACAATTAGAACCAAAGTCTATTGAAGAAGCTCTTACTGATAAGAATTGGGTCTCAACTATGAAAGATGAGCTAAATTAGTTTGACCAGAACAAAGCATGGAATCTAGTGCCTCATCTATAAATCAAGTCAGTTATTGGAACTCATTAGCTATTTCAAAACAAACTTGACGAAAATGGTGAGATGGTAAGAAACAAAGCTAGACTTGCAGCTCTTGGTTACAATTAACAGGAAGGTATTGATTTTGATGAAACTTATGCACATGTTGCAAGATTGGAATCGATTAGAATTTTACTTGCCTTTGCATGCTATAGAAACTTCAAGTTGTTCTAAATGGATGTTAAAAGTGCATTCTTAAATGGTTACATCAACAAAGAAGTATTTACCAAGCAAGCTCCAAGTTTTAAAGATGAAAACCATGCAGATTACGTGATGAAGTTATCTAAAGCGTTGTATGGTTTAAAGCAGACTCCTCGAGCATGATATGAGAGGTTAAATAACTTTCTACTTGAGAATAAGTTTAAAAGAGGAAAGGTTAATAAAACCTTATTTATTAAGAGAAAGTATAATGATTTACTCAAAGTGAAAATATATGTTGTTGATATAATAGTTGGTGCGACTAATCCATACTTCTATGGAGAATTCATAGCATTAATGCAGGGAAAGTTTGAAATGAACATGATGGGAAAATTATCATTCTTTCTTGAATTACAAATCAGACAAACAAAAAAAGGATTCTTTATTAGCCAAGACAAATACACAAAGGAATTCATCAAGAACTATCATTTTAAGAATGCCAAATCGATGGGTACTCCCATTTACACTGGAACTAAACTTGATAAAGATGGAGAAGGAAAAGCTACATATGAGAGACTACAGGTGTGCTTGTTTAGTGGGTATGAAAAAAGTGGAATGGGTATGGAATAAAAGATTGAGTTTGGTAAGGGAATACGATTATAGAGTTATTATTTTGATTATCCACTTTTGGGTAATATCCCATTCCTTTACTGATATAGAGGAATGGGTATCACTGTTCTAGAGGAATAGGTTAATTAATTACATTATAATTAATTAAAATATAATTAATTAATTAATTAACTACAATATAATTAATTAAAATATAATTATTCATTAATTAAATATTGTAATTAATTAATTAATTACAATATAATTATTCATTAATTAAAATATTGTTATTAATTAATTAATTACAATATAATTAATTAAAATATTATTAATAATTAATCAACTATAATATAATTAATTAAAATACAATTCATTCATTAATTAATTGATTACAATATAATTAATTAAAATATTAGCAATAATTAATCAACTACAATATAATTAATTAAAGTACAATTCATTCATTAATTAAAATATTGTAGTTAATTAATTAATTAAAATATAATTATTCATTAATTAAAATATTATAATTAATTAATTAATTATAGTATAATTAATTAAAATATTATTAATAATTAATCAACTACAATATAATTAATTAAAATACAATTCATTCATTAATTAAAATATAATTATTCATTAATTAAAATATTATAATTAATCACATTATAATTAATTAAAATATAATTATTTAATTAATTAAAATATAATTGATTAATTAATTAAAATATAATTAATTAATTAGTTACAATATAATTAATTAAAATTAATTAAAAAAATTTAGTTAATTAATATATTGTAATTGATTAATTACATATAATTAATTAAAATATAATAAAATTTTATTTTTCAATATTTTTTACAAATCAACCACTGTCAATGGTAATGGTAATTATTCCTTCCTCTTAACCAACCATCATAATTACAATGATAATATTCATTCTCATTCCTTACTATATTCATTCTCATTCCTCCATGCAAACCAACCCCCCTAATTATAGAGGAATGATTGGATCATTACTATATCTTATAGGCTCAAGACTAGACGTTATGGCTAGTGTGTGTCTTTGTGCACACTTTCAATCAAATCCAAAAGAAAGCTATCTTTAAGCAGTCAAAAGAATCTTTCGATATCTCTATGAAACTATGGATTTTGGACTATGGTATCCAAAAACTGATTCATTTGCCATAATGAGCTATTGTGATGCAGATTATGTAGGTGACAAAGTCGATCGAAAAAGCACAAATGGTCACTATCAGTTTCTTAGAGGATTTCTAATAACTTGGTCCTGCAAGAAGCAAAATTGAATAGTGCTTTCGACGATTGAAGCAAAATACATAGCAAATGCTAGCTGTTGTGCTCAAATCTTATGGATGAAGCATCATCTATAGAATTTTTTGTAAATTTTTTTCATATTCCTAAATTACGTGATAACACGAGTGCTATAAATCTTTTTAAAAATCATGTGCATCATTCTAGAACTAAGCATATAGAAATCAAACATTATTTTTTTAGAGATCATCTTTTAGAAGAAAACATAAAGAGTAGCAAACTTGATAAGTCCTGCCTCATAACAGAGATCTGAAAGATACCAGAAATTGTAGGTCCTACTCCAAAACAATAGACTGCTCTCCCTCCTTGGGACATAAACAGTATGGATATTTTACATCTATTGAGGGACATTCATGTAAATCAAGATTAAATACATGAACAAATTGACAACCTCCAAAACTAAGTCTTGGATTTGCAAATTCTCCTTAGGAAAACTCTTTACTGATTATGTCAATTTTTTTCATCATATTTCATTCTTTTTATCTCACTTCGTCCCTAAACTTTTTTTTTTTGATAATGACAAGGGGGGGGGGGGAGTTTATGTGGATACTTTCTTTATTTGACTTATTATTTTGTTAAACTTATGAAAATATATGATATATAAATGATAAGTTCCTTTCTTAAGAGACAGGCTCCTTCTAATTATGTCTGAACATATAAAAGTTTCGAAATCATCTATTATCTCTTTGAATTTTGAAAAATATATCTATTATCTATTATTAGAATTGGTTTATCTTAAACAATCCTACTAACTATAAAGATCATATATTAGCCTCATGATTACTGGAAGATTTTTGGCAAAGATGACATCAAAGTTATTCGGATTTAAATCCATCCAATTGACTAAAGATGCAAGTGAAGCAATGGTTATTTAAAGAAATTGACTATTTAAGGAAGAGTCAATGCGACTATGAACAACAAGTGAACAATATAGAAGCTCTTACGAAGTTATGTTGTCAAAACTCATCAAAAGCATATACATTCTTGAAAGTGATATCTTTGTAAAAATTCTCTTGTACGTTAGAAAGTGAAATTCTGTTGATAGAGATTACTGAAGCTCATATCAAGCAAACCTCATTTTTATTTGAGAGCTTGTAGAGGCTAGTAAAATACTACTAATGTGGAGGGTTGAAGAACCTTGAAAAATATTAAGTTGTAAGCTTAGAGAGGCTCATCAAATTACTACTTGATTTTATAGTGAAACACTCAAGATGAATCACATTCAATGGGGGAAAAAGAAGACACAAAAGGGGAGAATCATAATAGATTAGAGAGGAAGAATAACAACTTTCTAGTGTATTGCTCATAACAACTATCTGGTGTATTGCTCATTTTCATTTTTCGTCACACAACGTTTTATTATAAGGAAGAACGAGTATTAAAAAAACACATGTTTAGGTTGTTATGCTAATATTTAATTTAAATGATGCATCTTAGATATTGACTTAATTAAGCTATCGTTGACTCATCCTGCAGCTCCTTTAAATTTTTTGCGCCTATCACTTCGTTGTTGTTTTATTCTGTACAAAAAATTCGTGAGCAAATAAAGGTAAGAATCCTTCTAAAGTTGCCTAACTTATAGCTGATCTCGTACTCTAAAAATTTAGTACTTTCGAAATTAAGATCTGTCTCTGAATTCAGGAAAGAAGGTACAAACCTACAAGAATGCTCTGCTTGTAAAGAGTCGCAATTCTTTCCTCCTGTCTTTGAAGGATAGAAGTGTGATTGTTGAAGCTGAATTTCTATTGGACGTTAGATACCTCTCAATTATCAACACATAACTCCAACAAACTGATATGGAAATTAGATTCTTTCATCTTTCTGGAAACTATCAGTACAAAAAATTTATACAATTCGCGACATTTTATTGATAAAATGTCGCGAATTGTACAAACTTTTCGTGACGTTTTAAAAACATCACAAAAAGTTTGAATTTTTCGTAATGATTTATAAAAATATCACGAATTTGTGACACTTTCTGCGATGTTTTATAAATAAAACGTCGTGGAATAGAAACCGCGACGTTTTGTTCCAAAAAACATCGCAAAAGCATAAACTAAAACGTTCTGTTGCACGAGCAAAGCGTTCTGAAAATCCCATTTTTATTAAAACCACATCAACACAGGAGCAAAACATTTTTAAAACCTTTGTGCCCTGCGATTGTCCGATGAATGGGATTTTTGAAACCCATAGCTTCTGCGTACACTCTCTGGTTTTTGAAACCCATAATATTTGAGCATTCAGTTTTATGGATACCGAATGTGCAATTGTGTTCTCTAGTCTTGAGAATTGTGTGTTGAATGGAGATGTATTGTTGAGAAGGCTCGATGATTCTAGAAGTTGGGTTTGAGAAACCCATCGAAGTTCTGGTTGTGTTTTTTTGTGTTGCTTACATGTTTGTGATTTTCTAATTTTTTTGTGGCTGATGGGTATCGGTGTTGTGTTTTCTTTACGTAATAGCAATTGTGTTTTGTGGTTAGAGTGAAGAAATGGGCAATATTTTTAGGACCTTCCAAAAGCTGCATGCAGAAAACGCTTCAAAACGTGGAGATTAATGGAGACGAGAGAAGATTAGGGGTTGATTATTTCACTCTTGCCATTGCTAATTCAATCTTCAAACATGTTTTGGCTGTTTCATGCTGTGGAATTGCTTAGAACACTCTCGAAAGGACCCTCCTTTTCCAATGTCAACACTGGAGAAACCTTGTTCGTTGCCTTTTCCGATCTCAAGAGCTCAATCCCAACCCTCCCTGCCAATCCTCTCACCCCTTTTTCTCATGAAGGTTATGCCCTCTTCTTCGACGAGGTATGTAATCATGCGGTTCTTTTTTTGTTCCTTTTTAGGATTGAATGAGAGCAATTAATTAGAGGATTTTTTTGGTACTTTTTCATACAAATTGTTTGAAGAATTATTTGTTTGAACTGAAGAAGCATATGCATGTGATTGTTTCTTCAGTTGATGTCTAGAGCCAAGTAAGCAAAATGGTTTGGAGAAGTTGTACCTTCATTAGCTAATTTGCTCTTGCGCTTTCCTTCACTATTAGAGGCTCATTATCAATATGCAGATAACCTTTTTCACGATGCTAAAATTGGTCAAAGAGTAGGTCTTCGGTTATTGCCTTCACAAAAAGCTGGCATGGTGTTACTTAGTCAGGTTTGTAATGCAAAGGAGGAGTTACAAAATTGTTATTTGTTGGATCAAAATTTTTGGAAAATTGTTGGAATAAAATTATGGATTGCAATATTATTGTTGGATTCATTGAGTTCATTGATTTATTGATTAAGGGGGAGCCAATCTAATCAAAAAGACAAGGCATAAAAATCGTGATCAATTTTTTCTTTGTTTTCAATTTCTTAAACAATTTCTAAATGTTGTCATTATCAAAAAGGGGGGAGATTGTTGGACCAATGGAGGTTAACAAATCAAATCCTTCTATGTTTTGATAATATTAAAACTTAAAGAAATGGTTAAGAAATAATTTCAGGTTAATTGGATTAAATTGAAGTTGGTGGAAGACTAGTCGACTAAGGATGGCACAAGTTGACTATTATGTTGTTGATGATTTTCAAGTCAGATAAAATTTAAATAAATTCAATTTATGAAGATCAAGATTGCAATAATGAGTATCAGAATTAAACAACGTGTAATTCATGAGAAGATCTTGCATGAAGAATTCAAATAAGCATCTCAATAATAAAAGATTGGAGATTTTGTGAGATCTGTCAGTTAGAGCATTGGACAAGTCGACTATCATGTTGCAAGTCAACTATAACAATCAGACCTGTTAGTTGGATAAATGGACTAGTCGACTATTTGAAGAGCGGAGCTGAAAGATTCATGAAAAACGTTTGTACTAGTCGACTAACACTTGGAAGACAAGTTGACTATAATGTACTAGTCGACTATTATACACCGACTAGTCGACTATCAATTGCAGCTGAACAAAATTTGACTTTTTCAATTGATTTCAAAGAGAGAAAATCTTCATACAATGGCTAGGAGCGTTCTACAATAGCTAGGAGAGTTCTATAACATCCATAAACGTCTTGAAGCCTTCAAATAATGGTCTTCACTTCAGAGGATTGATTACACAAGTCCAAAGAGAAGCATACTTGCTATAGTTCAAAATTATTCTCACATTGCTTTCAATTTGCTTCTTAGCCTATATTGATTGTATTCAGCTATACTGAGCTTTACTACTTCATTACTATCATTGTTATTATTGTGAGCCGAGTGATTAAAGAAGAATCGCGTGGAAGGTAGGATTTGTGCTGGGAAAACAAATCATTTGTAAGGTGTAGCTTGAGCCGGAAGTCAAGTTGATTGGAAGAGTTCACACTGAACTAAAAAGTGTGCAGTAAAGGGCATTGACAAAATCCTAAGTGATAACTTAGGTAGAGGACGTAGGTCTTATCACCAAACCTCTATAAATATTGTGTTCCTCTCTTCTCTTCTTCTTTATATTTCGATTTGTTTTTGTTTGTTTTGTGTGTTCCAATTATCTGTTTTATAGCACTTTACGAGAAAGTTAAAAGGTTTATTTATCCCCCCTTCTAGATCGTTTTCAGTAAGCCCCTGAACATACTAGAATTTGGAGCTACTGGTGACGAAAATACTGATGATACAAAAGTATACCGATGAGATTGCTTACATGACCTCACGTCCACTTGTGACAAATCATGTGTTCTTAAGAAGCATTCATTTTTAGGATAGGAAAATTTAGATTGAAGTTGCGCTCAGTCTATCTATCTCAACCTGTAGGCTTTGGAAGTTGCACGGAAAGTAGTTTGCCAAGGCATTAATAGTAACACAGTTATAATACCTCAAGGAAAGACATTTTTGCTGAAGTCAGTCAACTTTAACGGCCCATGTCAATTCCAGCATATCAATATCAAGGTAATTTACACCAAAGGCTTTTTCTTTTCCATTTGAATTAGTGAATCTCTTTTTAGTTGCTAAATAAAATTGTTTATATTCAGCAACTAAACAACACCTAATCTATACTCGGGAAGCTGGTCTTTTCCTTTGTTTTGTGTCCGTACATAATTATTCATATACTCGTATTTGGTTCAAGATGTCAATCCAGTAAAGGGTTACTTGCTTTTTTGGGAAATCTATTCATTTCAGCTACAGGGACCCGTCATTGCACTAAACAACATGTCCAAGATGCAAGAGCTCGCTTGGATTCAGTTCAGCTGCAAGAGCTCACTTGGTCCATAGTGAAGTTGAGACACAGTCATATGGCAGACAAAAGTGCGGTGTACATATGACCTATAGGAACACGTTTTCTTCCTTAGATTAAGAACATGAGAATTTGCAGCTGAAAGTGATGGGAGTTCTATTATAATTCTTCTACTTTGTTTCTGTTTAGGAAGCAATTGTCTTACTTCTGTTAAGGTAGCTACCATGAGAGTTTTTGTTACAAAGTAATGTCATTTTGTGTTTGTAGTTAATTTCTATGTAAATTTTCAGCTGTAATCACATTATTATACATTCCATTGGTGTATTATGACATGTTTGCAAATTGCAATTAAATGATAAATTGTTTGCACGTGTGAAATTCTTGTGATACATGAAAATTTATTAAAATTAATGATATGCTAAAAAAATTGAAGAATTAAATAAATAAAATTTATAAATAATATTGAATAGTTATTAAACAAATAAGATTTATAAAAAATTTTATTTAAAAAATAGTTCTTAAATTAAAATTATTTTCAAAAATGAAAATAATAATTAAAAGAAAAATGTCATAGAAAACATTCCGTAACGTTTTTAAAGACGTCGCGGAATGTGACTTTCCGCGACATTTCGTGACACGGAATGTCAGTGTTTTCTGTGACTTTTTTTCCAAAAACGTCGTAGAAACCTTTTGCCTACACCACATTCCATGACGCTTTTTGTGAAGTTTTTAAAACATCGCAAATGATATTTTGTGACGTTTTTTGAGATTCTATAACGTTTTTTAAATGTCGTCAATAGTGTTGTTTTCTTGTACTGTATGCTTTCAACACCACAACTAATTACTCGAAAGGGAAGCTAGAAATGCCTAAATCTAAATGAATGTTTTTTATCCTTTAAAAATTAGTCCGGAGTTTGGTTCTTGTGCAAGAAAAGAAAGTATGGCTGTAGTGCAAAGGCATACAACCTACCTTTGAAGTCAAAAGACTACGAAGAGTAGCTTTGTTGAGGAGAATAGTTTTGGTTTAATTTCAATATGTTTGCATCTGAAATGATGAAAAGAACATGCTCTTATATTCATTAGTTAGCTTCTCAAAACATATGTGTGTGTGTGTGTGTGTGTGTATGTTTGGCCTTTATTTGACTAAAGGACAACACGTAGCCCTTTGTTAGGTTTGCGAGCGTGCCAGAAAATTAAAATATTTCCAAACTAAAGAAAAATAGGAAAAAGTATTGCACCTCGTAATCTGACTGAAATCATAAACGACCGGGTATTGCTAGAAAAGGGACAAAAATCTAACAGGAAGTACTTTGCTTTTTTGATAAACAAATTGGCAAAACGCAATGACTAAAAATTGAAAGAAATAGATAATGATAATTGAAAAAAGGAAAGGGCTAGGCTAAGGAAAAATAAAGGATTGTCGAAAAAGAAATAAGCTAAAAGTGCAAAGACTTGCTAGAGTGCCAGGCTTTTGATATGTCAGAGGTTGGATCCTTTTTTCTTCTTCAAAGCTGCTATTTATAGCCAAAGATGTTGAGTGTCCTACTCCAATTGAACTTGCAATCTTGATAAAATTTTATCCCACTAGATAAAGATAAAGTTTAAACCTTATCTTATTCGATGGAGATTGAGTTTTGCTGGTGTCCATCATCTTATCCTCTCTTTAAATTTGGACTTCCAGTCTTTCACTCCCACTCAAACTCTACTACATCCCCTCCTGGTAGCACCGAACTCCAATGGGCTTAGGCCAGTGGCTCTTCTCTGGACTTTGAACCATGGGCTTTTCTTTGGGCTTCGGATTTTCGGCCCAAAACAGTAAAAATAGGCCGAACCCATTTTTAGGTGTAAACAGATGCCTCCTGCACCATTAGGTTTAGAAAATAAGCCCTATGGTGGCACTTAAATATCTGGCTACAATCACTGGACACTTTGTCTGCTTCGATTTCCCATAGGGTAGTACCTAAAGGTCATCTGTATGTGGCTGGTTATAACTCTAGTCACCCCCTACTGGCCATCCGGGCATAAATCATGGATATCGAAATTTCAAAGGACTTTCTGACAAAAAACGTGCAAAATAGCCAACCCAAAGCAGCCCTATTCGCTGCATCCCTTTTAAAATATAACCTCTTCAGTTTCCAGAAACTCCCGTACCATCAAATATATAAAGACTGCTTCTTGTTCCCTATTAACCACCCGAAGAAACGATTTTCAATAATTTTTCTCAAGGCTTCTTCTCTCCTTCAACTCGCGCGCCTGTTGATCTACCACCTTCCTACCATTGCGCAATCTTTCATTGTTTCGTTCTTTAACATCGTTGGTGCTCTGTCATCTAAGAGAGTTCCGTCACCGTCGCCAACCACCGATAGGCCTGCGCTTCCCTTTCTCCTTCTTCGTTTCTGTGACTTCTGTTAACTTTCATAAACTGCCTTTCTCGAGGGGTACCATCATTCTTCTTCTCTCTACTGCCAAAAGACCCGTAAATCGCTCAACAGAATGTCAGGTCTGAATCTTCTCGAACTCCCTTATTTCAATTTTGGGTGACCGTCGTATTTCTGGTGACCCTGAATAGTCTCAGTCACCCCTGACGTTTCGGGTGTCTCTAGAATTTGAGGTTTGGGTGTTGTGGATACTGAGACGTGTTTTAGGAGTGTATTTGCTCGCAGATGATTTTGGGAACTCCCATTTGCAAGGAAAACTCTGCCAAATTTTCTTTGGCCACTGACCCCCCTATTTTTGTATTGCAGACTTGGAAACCCCTCTTGCTCTCTCTACCTCTACAGCCTTGGTCACCAAACAGGTATAGACCCCTCTTTTGTGTTTCTTTGTCTTTCAAAACATTCCTTCATTCTAAATGCATTTATTTATTATTCAGGGCGACCTTCAACAATGTCTAACCATTTCCCCGTCTTCCCCGACTCCTCCGAGCATGCCCTTTCTGCTGCTTAAAGGAGAAACTCTTCTTCTACACCGTGATTCCTTCGCCACTCCTAGCAAACAGTGGACGTGGATTCCCAATGCGTCAGAGTACGCTGCTTAGGTGGCCATGCTACGTCCACATTTTGAAAGTCACTAGAGGTAGGATGGTGTGGCTGACCTTATCAAGCTATCTCTACATCAGCAGTACTTTGACAGGGACCTCATCATGGGGGCCCTGTGATTCTAGAGCCATAGTTGTAATTCCTTCCTCTTCCACATGGACCAATGTTGGTGACTTTGCGAGATGTAGTGGCGATTACTGGCCTCCCTTTGCAGGAGGAGGAGGCTACTTCCGCTATTTTCCCAAAGGAAGAAAGATCTTTAGAGGAGGCATTGGTTTCTCTTCCCACCGCCTCTTCTTTCAATGGGGTGAGTGTCTCTTAACTTGGTAGCTACCTGCTTCTCCTCTGTTTTCCAGCATTCCTAACTAGTTTTTTTCCTCTTTTACAGGTAATAAGGCAGGCCAAGGATTTGGACCTGCCAAGTCAAAACTTGGCTCTGATGTGGTACTTAGTTGCCAAGTACATCACTTGCTCCCCAGCTAGTCGGCTCACCAAGGAGACCAAGAACTTAGCCCTCGCACTCCATCAGGGTGTCTCTCTAGCCAGCATTTTTCTTGGTCACTGTTACCGGGGACTATATGTGGCTGTCACCTTAGAGTCTTTCAAGGAACTACCACCATCAGCTTGGCTTCTCCAATTGTGGCTCCTTCTATACTTCCCAACCCTACCCTCTTTGGCTTTGCCTTGAACGTATGAGGTCGCCCCTGGGATTGCAGCTTCTTACTACCCCTGCCCCCTATCTCAGGAGGAGGTAGTAAGGTATTTTCTGAACTTGAGGGAGCAGGATGCCCCTCCTATGTTTCTTTTCCATCACAGGGAGGAATGGGATATCCTTCCAATACACTTATAGTGGTATATGTCTGGCATGCTTGAGGAGCATAAAAGAGATTGGCGTTTGGTTTACGAGGCTCAGCACCTTTTGAGTGGGACCTCTACTATGTTGAAGGGAGGTGGTAAGCAATTGGGGGTCTGCTGCGAGATTTACATGTTGTAGATGTGGTGCCGTCAATTTGGTTTGATGCAGGGTTGTCCGGATGTTATCTAACGTCTTTCTAAACCAGATGGTAGTAGGGTCTCTTTGTTAGAAGCCGAAATTAAGGAGTTCATCGAGAAGCGCCGGAAAAAGCTGTCGGACCCTGGAATAATGCCAATCGTTTGTGCTGAGTGGGATCCGACTTCGATGACCGACTCTTTCGATTCCTAGTGGGGGCATGTCTCTCAGAACTTCATTCTCTCTCCGCCTGATCAAGGTATATCCGATAATTTTCTGTTCGCCTAAGGCTTCATGTCGATATTTGACCTTTCCTTTGCTTTCAGGTGCCCTTTCCCCCTTGACTTCTAGAGGAAAGTCGTCTACTACCTCGAGCAAGAGCAAAGTCCGGAAGGCTAACCAAAGTAACCGTCCTTCTTTCCCATTTCTTCCTTTCTCTATTTCTCCTTGATTTTGTCTATGGTTTGCAACTCCCTTAGGTGAAAAAACACCTAAGCAACCTAAGGCCTCCTCCAGTGTCAAAGCTAAACAGACACTGGACAAAAAGCAAACTACTTCTGCTAGTTCCCGTAGGTCTGGAAGGTTGGCTAGTCAGCCAAAATTCAAGGGGTTCACTAGTACTCTGGAGGTCTCCAGCAATGAAGGTTCAGAGGGAGCAGATGAAGAGGAGGAAGTCCTGAGCTTCCACGAGGTCGCCCAGGGCTTGGAAGTTACTGGTGGCCCACAGGACACCGTACCTGTGGTCAACGAGAACATCATGGGCACCAGGACCCTTGGTGACCAGGCTCCTTCTCCCACAGCGCTATGGACTTTGTCGCGCCAGCTTCCTTTTGTGATGATACATCCTTACCGATTTGTGCTTCTCCTTTGCAGGCTCTAGTGTCCATTAGTGCTGCCTTGGAGGAAGAGCTATCTTAGGAGGACCCTTGGCTGCAATGGACCTAAGTGTCTTCGATCCTCTTCTCGCTGTCCCCATTGTGGGGTCTCCAGAGGAAGCAGCTGCCGCCAAGGAAAAGGTGAAGGTTTTTTTCTCTTTTGATTTTGACTAGTTCGATGAGGCTGCTGTACAAGAGTCGCTCCAAGCTATGGAGGTTCTTTTATCCTTGGATCTCTTGGCCACTGAAAGTTAGTGCTGAACTCTTTAAAAGGTAGAATCAGTAGCTTACGGGCCCAGTTCTCTGCCTGTTCCATCCAGAGAGAAGACGCCAATCACCAGATGAGTCACTTCTAGGCTTTGAATGCTTCCTACGGTCTTCAGAAGAAAGAAGTAGAGACCCTTGCTGAGGACATCAAGCAATCCAAGCTGGCGGCTGACAATCACCTTGCTCAAATAAAAGCTTGGGAGGAAGAGATTTCGGCACTTCAAGGAAAGGTAGCCGCCGCTCGGTAGGAAGTGTAAGGGCATTAGGCCTCTTTAGTGGGAAAAAAGGAAGCCTTGAAGGTGCAGAAACATGAGGCCACCAAAAGTGGTGAAGAACTAAAAAAGCTTTATCCCTCTATTGTAGCGTGTTCCTCCAATCTGAGGGGCGCTGAAAGGACGATTCACGACTGCCTGGTGCAGTGGGATGAGATCTGACATACTTAATATTCCTTTCTTTAATCTTTGTGGACTGTACATATAACCTACTCTAGAAAGGGCCTATTTTGGAAAGATTTTTGTATTTGGTTTTGCTATATTGGAGCTAGAATGAATGACTGGAGCCAAATTTTCATTCCATTTATTTGTGGTAAACCAATTACAAAGTTGGGCAGCCCACTTTACAACAATTTTCCCAGTGGCCGCCCATCGATGCAAACATTTAAACCCTAGTTATTTTGAATGTTTTCCCACATAGTGGGATAGTATCTTTTCAAGTACTTGCCATTGATGCACTTGTCGTGAGCTTCTCCGTATAGGCTTGATAACTAGTAGGCGTTCCTAGGCAATACTTTATGGACTCTGAATAGCCCTTCCTAGTTCGCTGACCATTTCCCGTACACCCAATCTTTACTTCCAATGGGCAGTACTAACTTCCAGACCAAATCACCTTCATCAAAATCTTTCCTTCTTACTTTCTTGTTGTAGACTCTGGCCACCTTCTTTTTCTGTAGAACCATCTTATTGAGGGCATCCATCCTCACGTGGTCCAACTCTTCTAACTCCATCATCATGGCTTGCGAGTAGTCTTCTGGCGTCAAATTGTTTTGCCATGCAACCTTTAAAGAGGGCACCACTACTTCCATAGGTAATACAGCATCATGTCCGAAAGTCAATGAAAATGGGGTCACCCCAGTCGCACTTCATTTCGATGTCCTATATGCCCATAGAGTCTCGGAGAGGAGGTTATGCCATTCCCTGGGATTGTCTTCCATCATCTTCTGTAGAATGTTAATTATAACTTTGTTTGAGGCTTTGGCTTGTCCATTTGCCTGAGGATAATAAGGACTTGACCTTAATAGTTTGATATCGTAATCCTCTGCGAATCCCCTGACTAATTCTCCAGTGAACATTGTCCCTTGGGTAGTGGTAATTGACTCAGGAATCCCAAACCTATGGATCAAACCCTCTTTGACAAATTAAATGACTTCTTTTTGCTCGACTTTCTTCATTGGTTAAGCTTCCACCCATTTGGTGAAGAAATTCGTAGCCACTATGATGAAAGAATGGCTTTTCGATGGCACTGGGTAAATTTTCCCAATCAGGTCAATGGCCCACCCACAAAAAGGCCAAGGCTTGATTATACCTGTCAATTCTACGGCTAGTAGTCTCTGGATTTTCCCGTGTTTCTGACACTGCTTACAGCCCTTAGCATACCTGAAACAGTCATCAAATATCAGGGGCCAGTAATAACCATGTCTATGAATCAACCAACGCATTTTCACTCCAGATTGATGAGCACCGTATACAACTTCATGTACTTGTTTCAAGACTTCCATTGACTCCACCGGGCCTAAACATCTAAGGAGGAGGCCATCAGCACTTTTCCGATACAGAGTACCTTCCACCAAAAGGTAATTCAGTGCCTGCATTTTGATTCTATAAGGTGTCCTTGCTTTTGGATTTTCCAAGTATTCTCTAATAGAGCTTCTCCAATCACCAGCAAACTCTACATCAGTGTTAAATACGTCCACTGGCATCCCCCGGCCTTCGATGGCAGGTTGATTTTTCTTCTAGATAAGGAAGAACTTATGCACCAACTCATCAGACATCTTTATTCCAGAAGCCACCCTAGCCATTGAGTCCGCCTCCCAATTGTCTTCCCATGGAATATAGAATAGATCCATACTCTCAAAATCGTCTAACAACTGAACCACATCAGCAAAATATGGTGCATAAGAGAATATTGCATTTATGTTTGCCGTTTAGTTGTCTGATGACCAGTTGTGAATCCCCATATATGGCTAAGTCTTTGGCATCGAATTCTTTGAGGATCT
>JAOSBN010000178.1:39136814-39155926 GCA_027563595.1 Erythroxylum suave | reverse complement strand
CCACGTCATCGATGTAGACTTCAACAATTTTTCCAATAATATCATGGAAAATGAGGTTCATGGCTCTTTGGTAAGTAACTCCAGCGTTCTTCAGCCCGAAAGGCATCATAACTCACTCGAAAGTACCAATTGCCCCTGGACACCAGAACTCTGTCTTATGAATATCATCGTCAGTGATTTTGATTTGATTATAGCCAGCAAAACAATCCCAGAATGTTAATAATTCATGGTTGACCGTCGCATCAATAAGCATGTCACTGACCGGCATTACATACACATCCTTGGGTGTGACGGCATTTAAGTCCCGAAAATCTACATATGCCCTAATTTTTTCATTTTTCTTGACTACGGGAACTATATTCGCCAGCCACTCGGTATACTTCGCTGGTTTGATAAAACCTACTTTGAGGAGCCTCTCTATTTCTTCCTTCACCTTCATCTCGACTTCCTTAGACATCCTCCTAGGTGGCTGCTGAAAAGGACAAAATTTAGGTTTGATAGGCAGTCGGTGTTCCACTAGACTCCGACTTAACCCTGGCATATCCTTGTAATCCAATGTGAAACAATCTTTGTACTTATGAAGCAGCTCGGTTATCTCCTCATGTAGTTCTTACTAACAAGGCCACTGATGTACGTCACTTTAGGATCCTCGGCAGTATTCAAGTTGATTTCTTCTAGAGGGTCCTTCACTTGGAGTCTTTCGTCTTCCATTTTAGGTGGCGCACCTTGTAGGTCTTCCAGATTTATTTCATCTCTTGCTATTTCTGGGATCTCTCCTTCGTACACCAACTCTATCCCGAACATCTCGATTTCATGGTTGACCACCATTTGTTTCCTGGTTTGCTGTAAAATTGCTTCCTGGGTGACCCTTGCAGCCACTAGCCACCCATCTTTATTTCTTTGGACTATCATTAGCCTAACTGGCCAGCGTCTTCTCCCATCAGCCTATAAGGCCTGATGCTTTTTTCTTTCTCATTGATACTACTTGTTTGGAGTAGCAGATGCTTGTCTTTGGTGAATTTCATCAGCGTAGGCCTACCCTCTTTGTCCAATCCTTCAAAGGTAATTGGTGTGATTTCTCCGTGGTAATAACAAGCGTCCACCAAATTGACTTCATCACTGAAAGGGTTACTGCCTGCCTTAACCATTTCCACGTTGTCACCATTCCAGAACAATAAGAACTAGTGAAGAGAAGACGGCACACACATGTTCGCATGAATCTAGTCTCTGCCGAGAAGCAACTTGTAACTCGCATTGGTGTTGATTACAAAGAAAGTAGACACGCCCGTCTTGCTCCCAACCGTGATTTGTTGTGGAACTACTCCCAAATTCCTTACTATATCCCCGGTCACCGCAGTCACCACTAGGTCTATAGCGATGATGTCCTCTTCTCTTTGCTCGAGTCCTAACAGAACTTTCAGGGGAATCACATTTACAGTTGCTCTATTGTCAATGAGCATCGCGTCCTCTGGAAACTTGAGAATCTTTCTATTGATACGATCTTGAATCACGTTCCTAAAGGCCCAACACATGTTGGTAGAATGAGTCCACGCATTGTGGTATTTGCAATAATCTTTGGTCCTCATCTCCTCCTTGGTGGGCAGAACGTGGTCTTCTGGAAAGGAAATAAAGTCAATCTTCATGAGATAATTGAAAAATTCTGACATCTTACTTACATCGAACATGCACCTATTCCCCCTCTTGTCACTGTTTTGTTTCACTCCAGGAAGCATCTTTACCAGGTGAGGGCATACAATGCTTCCAATATCAGATACGGCAGCTATAGCAACCTCTACTTCAGCATTGTGGACTTCCTTGAAATAGGTCCCCATGGCTTGCTTTTTGAGCTTGTGGTCTTCTTCAAGTAGCTCCTTGTATTCTGTCACCTTCATAGCCAACTCGAAAAAGTCTCTAAAGTCCATCCCTTGGAATTTTTTCCTCAACTCCAGGTCTAGACCCTTTTGCGCCATCTTCACAAACTTGGTCTCTGGGATGTTAATCCTACACTTGTTTCTCATTCTCTTGAACCCGGCGATGAAGTCATCTGCTCTTTCTCCAGCACGCTGAGTGAGCCTGGGCAAGTCTGCAATACTGACTTCGGGCTTGCTTCTGTAAAACTGGGCATGGAAGACTCTTGTTATATCTGCCCAGCCGAATACGGAGTCCCTCGACAGTGGCACATACCAAGAGAAAGCAGCTCTAGTTAACAAATTTGGGAATAACTTCAACAGCAGATACTGGTAGTTATCATAACTAGAAAATTCCGAGCATTGAGTAGTGAACCTTGCTATGTGCTTGATGGAAGACTATCAGTCTTCCCCAGAAAACAACATGAAATTCAAGATTTTTACACCCCTAGGAAAGGCTGCTCTGTCTATGAATTCAGGATAAGGTTTCCTGAACTCTGGTCGGATGATCTGATTGAACCCGAGGCCATACAATTCTTGGGCGATCTCACGAAGTGTGTCCCTGGTCACCGGATCAGTCATCTGAGTGTTCTACCCGTGCATTACTTGGCCCATGGTCACTGGCTGCTGAACAGCCTGGTGACTTATACTCCTTGGGAGTGCCTACATCTGGTTGGCCACTAGACTCTCATTGCCCCCTGAGCTCATTCCTTCTTCATGGAGATGAGGTTGAGTCGACGGTCCAGTGTGGCTATGGAACAGGACAGGGGTCTTGTGGTTGATGGACACCGGAGGCATGGCAGCACTCAGTGTCTCATCCCTCCTGTGTGGTGGCTGGTAAGTGGTCACTAGCTGTTTCTCCTTGTTGGGGCTATCAATCCTAGTAGGCTGCCCCCTGAGCATTTTCACGGGAGAAGTTTCTCCCAACTTGGCTGCCTTGGCTGGTGACCCTTCACCTCCAGTTGGGGTGACCGTAGATGCCGCTAGCTGGTTTTCCGTGGCCACTAGTAACTTACTGGCCTGCGATTCATCCTGGTGCAATGTCTTGCTCGATTCCCTTCGCCTATGCCTTTGTCTTTTTCGGGCATGGCAGATCCAATGACTGCAGCTAAAATCTCTTTTTGGTTGCTCCCCATAGTGTTCGAGAGAGCTGTCAATTTTTCTATGGTCTCTAGAACCTTTGTTAAAAGGACTTCGATGCTGCTTGATTGACTCAACTCAAGAGGCTGAGGTTAGTCTTCCAGCGTTTTTGTTGCAACGTTTTCTATATCATTGCCTCCACCGGGGGAAACGTCAGTACTCTTACCAGATCTTGTTCTCATCATTGCATGGGTCCCATCGGGCGTGCCAAAAATATGTCTAGCCTTTATTTGACTAAAGGACAACATGTAACCCTTTGTTAGGTTTGCGAGCGTGCCAGAAAATTAAAGTATTTCCAAACTAAAGAAAAATAGGAAAAAATATTGTGCCTCGTAATTTGACTGAAATCAGAAACGACTGTGTATTGCTAGAATAGGGACAAAAATCTAACAGGAAGTACTTTGCTTTTTTGATAAACAAATTGGCAAAACGCAATGAATAAAAATTGAAAGAAATAGCTAATGATAATTGAAAAAAGGAAAGGGCTAGGCTAAGGAAAAATAAAAGGATTGCCGAAAAAGAAATAAGCTAAACGTGTGAAGACTTGCTGGAGTGCCAGGCTTTTGATATGTCAGAGGTTGGATCCTTTTTTCTTCTTCAAAGCTTCTATTTATAGCCAAAGATGTTGAGTGTCCTACTCCAATTGAACTTGCAATCTTGATAAAATTTTATCCCACTAGATAAAGATAAAGTTTAAACCTTATCTTATCTGATGGAGATTGAGTTTGGCTGGTATCCATCATCTTATCCTCCCTTTAAATTTGGACTTCCAGTCTTTCACTCCCATTCAAACTCTACTATATCCCCTCTTGGTAAACACCAAACTCTAATGGGCTTAGGCCAGTGGCTCTTCTCTGGATTTCAAACCATGGGCTTTTCTTTAGGCTTCGAATTTTCGGCCTAAAATAGTAAAAATGAGCCGAACCCATTTTTAGGTGTAAACAATATGTTACGCAAGAAACTATATATATATATACATTCATTTATATATATATATATATGTTACGCAACAATTACAAAAACCTTGGCTTCTTGAAAAGGATAAATTCTTTATTATGCAACATTTTTTCAACTGAGAAGGCAAAGAATCCACTCATTCTTATTAAGAGAGTGGAAATTGCAAGATACAATACCATCAATATTTAGTAAAGAGAAATTATAATTAATTGAGGATATAAATACATTGCATCACTACAAATGTGAAATAGAAGTTGCAATGTCTAAGTAGCATTAGCCATAATCTAGATGTTGAATTGTAAGTTATATAACAATTTTACTTATCACGAAAAGGGGTCATGTCAATCTTACAATTGCAAATTGTAATTTGTGATGTAGACTATAACCAATATATTAATGATTTAATGGTTGAAATGAACAATCAAACCTTCGGTAAAGATTTTGTGAAGCTCTTAAAGGAAAAAGCGTGCAATCAATTATTTCACATCAGTGAACAAGTTTTGGATTCCTAAATGCTAAGCTATAGATTGATCGAACAATTTTAACTCACTTTGGTGAGCTTATTACACAACTCATTTGTTTGATTAATGCAACAATGTACATAAATTTAAGTTGTCAAATTAATGAAAATTTTTGTAGAAAATTAAATGAGGAATAAATTAATTATGTATTCGATTAATAAGTTGTTGTGTGTACTTATACTTGGATTTACAAGTTGTTTCCAACTAGAAATAAACAATTAGAAGATATGATTTAAATTATTGATACAATTAAGATTTTGTAGCAATCTAGCTGCAGTATTTACAGGATAATCTTAAAGTAGATTAAATCTTTATTATATCAAGATGCAATAGTAACGGAGTAATCTTGAGTAGATTATATCCTTATCAGCTGCCTACAAGTTGAGAAGATGGTGCACAAATTCTCAACTTATTTGGAGATAAGAAAATCAATGTTTGGACAATCCTTTTGTCAAGATATCAACGATTGGATTTATAGAGGGCAGATATTGAACCTAGAGTTCCTACTTCCTGTCGAGCAACTTTATCACAAACAGAATGAAATTAATCTCCAAATGGATTATGCGTTGGATATGTAGCACTCAACTTTGTTAGCGAAAGAGGGGGAGAAGAAGAATAATGAACTTCTTTTTATTATGAAACTAATGCCTTTATATAGAATTTTATAATTAAGCTTGAATCTTAACAAATAATAAATTTATTTTAATAGATAAAATTTTATCTTGATAACAAATCTTATTTATACTAAATGATAATCTTTATCTTTACTATTATATCTTACTACTTCTGATCTTAATGTACAATAAATTTTATCTTTAAATAAAAGTCAAAACAAACTAAACACCTTTCAAATGTCTAAATCATTTACACTTAAAGCATCGAGATGTTCCTTTATGCCAACAATCTTTCTCTTCATGACCAAACTTTTCTCAGTGGCCACATTAAGGAATGTTTCCTTTCTTCTTTGATGATGAAATCTTCGTTAGATGGATTCCCTCTACCATCTTTTCATTTTCTTATTTCCCATTTCCCTTCTTTACTCTTGAGCTTGTAAAGCGTTGCTCACTCATAGGTCCCTCAAGATCTTTGAGATCTCTAATACCACTTTTTTAGGGAAAGAGGGGGAGAGAATAAGAATAATAAACAACAATCTTTATTATTGCTTCTTTTTATTATGAAACTAATGCCTTTATATAGGATTTTGTAATAAAGTTTAAGTCCTAACAGATAATAACTTTATATTAATAGGTATCATATCTTATCTTTACTACTCTATGATAATCTTTACCTTTACTACTCTATCTTACTACTCCTAATCTTAATAGATAGTAAATTTTATCTTTAAACAAAGATCAAGTTGAAACAAACTAAAGACCTATTCAAAAAGAATTTTCGTAACTCTACAATTTTGAATTAATTCCTAACAGACTTATTACACTATAAAATTGGAGTTGTAGATAGTGTTATATATAACTCACAAATAAATGACTGGAGCCATGAAATCTCAGATGCAGCAGCTGTATGGCTCAATATTCCAATTCTGTTGGTGACTGGAAGGTCGTATGCTATTAATTTGAACACCATGAAACGATATTATTGCTATAATAAATAGCAAACCCCATTGTTGATTTTCAGTCATTTATGGATCATGTCTAATTGCCATCACAGTATGCAACAAAAGTCGGGGAAATGAACAATAGTCAATGGTTGGTAGTAGCTTACAAGTGCCGTAAAATTATCAAATATCCAATGATACAAGGTGAATGAAAGCATAAATTGTATAGCTTGACAACAAAACTAACATCAGGATCTATAATTGTAATATTGTATTGAGCGATACAAAGGAACATCAACAAAAGGTGTTGGAAACCAACTGTGATTGAATCTCGAGTGCAAAAAAAAAAAAAAATTTACAGTTTTCAATTGAATCATGATAATAGAATTGAATAATCAAACTCAAATTATAAAGTAAGAAATCATACCTGATTTGATTTTCCTATTGAAATCCTTTGAAAGGTTTTCAATGTGTCAACCACTCAACTCTTGAGAGGAATTAAGCAGGAGTTCTACTTTTGATGCTTGTTCCTATTTATAGGGAAAAAAACACTAGGGGTTTTTTAATTTCTATTAAAATTAAATAGCTTAATTATAATTAAAGTCAAACTCTCTAATTATAATTAATTTAATTTTAGTAAAATCAAATGTATCATATTTGATCCATAAATTTTCTCAAACTTTATAATTAAGTCCAACTTAATCAAAATTATTTTTCCTTCACAAATTGCACTTTAATGTTTGACCCATTATGTTCTTGCTATATTAGCAATGATTATAAATTAATTCTAATTCATAATTAGAATCAAAAAAATTAAAACTCATTTTAATTTATCTTTAATTCTCTAATTAAACAATTTATAATAATAGATTAAGATTGATGTTTAGCAACATGGCATAACTACCCAAATATGAGGAACGTCAAAGTGGTATGACTTAACCCATCCATGCATGGTTATAATGTATAATTTAATCATTTCGTCATCCACTGTTCCAATTGGATAGAGTATGGATACAATGTCTACTCTTTTATATCCAATCATATTTGTTCTTGCTAATTAGTAATTAATTTATAATCGATATTTAAAAATGCTTATCAAATGTCAATTCAATTTGGACAAAGAATTCCATAAATCACTATTAATCAAGAACAGTAGAAGATTCTCTCTAATTACTTTAGAGTGACGAATCTTTTATTGACTTACTTTAGAGTGACGAATCTTTTGTTGACTTACTCAACTATCTACATATGGTTCATACTACATCCAAATACTATCGACTGAATTATTCTAGGACAATTTATATGTAACATCAAAATACAATAGTTCCCACGTGAGATACTTTGGTAACCTCAAGTCCAAGGACCAATTATACAACCATTATTATAAGGAAATTCACAAACACATAAGTAATATTCTATTTAGGATTCCCATGGTTGGGTTAGTTAAGTGACTTATTCTCTAATAAGCACCCACATACTAGTTTAAGTATCTCTATACTTCAATTTATGAGATTAATTATTTTTTTCATAAGAAAGAAACATAACATTTGCTAGTTTTACCATTTCATCAATATCCTATAAAATAATACACAAATGTAAATTGAATCTCATAATTATGATCTTATCATAATTTCAATTACATAATAAGTATTCCAGGGATTTTACCTTTATTATTAAAACATCAAATTTAATTAACTTAATAGATAAAGATAATAAATGACTTCTAATTAATTAAATAATAAGTCATACATCAAATTATAATCAATCGATTAGCTGCATGGGCATAAATTAACAATCTCCCACATTGTACTAAAGTCAATCGCCTATGTATCTAATACAATATCCATATGACAATTATGCTACTGCTGGGTGGATTAATGAGAGAATTCTACAAGATTCTCTATATGAGCACTTGTTTAGCTGATAAAAATCTTGGTAGTTGTGTCATAAAATTTTCATTAAAAGCACCACGAAGAAAGGTAATAGATACGTCCAGTTAATGTGTAGACCAAACTGTAGAAATAACATGAGTGAGCAATAATCTATTAGTAGCTAGTTTAATAATTAGAGAGAATGTTTCAATGTAATTAAGACTAGGACATTAGTGAAACCCTTTAGCACACAGTTGTACCTTTTGTCGAACTATATTACCGTTTACCTTGTGTTTGATATGAAACACCCATTTGCACGCATTGACATTTTGGTGTCATTAAAGGGCCCAGATTTATAGGACTACTCATTAAAAGTGTTGAAAATTGATTAAAAATTTTTTATTAAAAGAGT
Organism: Erythroxylum suave; assembly: GCA_027563595.1. NCBI lineage: Eukaryota > Viridiplantae > Streptophyta > Magnoliopsida > Malpighiales > Erythroxylaceae > Erythroxylum > Erythroxylum suave. Next base: position 39,147,563 of record JAOSBN010000178.1, on the reverse strand, counting down.
TAAAATTTTGAAAGATAATAAATATATTCATTAATAGTAAATCTATTCATTAAAAGGGGTTAATAATTATATTTCAAGATGTTTATATATACCAAAAGGCTTCATGACATAGTATGTTGTAGAAATTGAAAAGAAAAAAATTTGTGGTTCAATTTCTTATTATGTATTTCAAACTTTATTGAATATAACTAAAAAGAAGATTGGTTTGAACCATCTATAGGACGATCTAACAATTTTATCTCAATGTTGTTAAGGAGAAGAAAAGAAGAGGATCTTTTTATATTTTGATTTGCATTTCTTTTAAATGTGCACATTTATGTAGGTTAGAGGATGTTAAATATATACACATGCATAGACATAAAAAAATAAAAATTTGAGGTCAATTTGTTAGAGATATTTTATTAATATAATAATATTTGATCCTAATATGTAATTAGAATTTCAATCTTTGACTTTTCGTTTAAACCTTAGCTTTAAATTTGATGGCCCTTTATATTTTAGAGTAAAGAATCTATTATGTAATGTTCCCTATCCAAAAAAAATCTAAGTTAAATTTAGGATGAGGGTCATGTAGGGTTGATGATTTTTGGCGAGTAAATTTTTTTAAATTTTTTAAACTTTTATATGAGTAAGATAAGATCTCATTTAGGTCTCTTTTTAATGAAATTAAGTTGTAGTGGGCTCCTATAGTAATTAGATTAGAATGGATAGACATTTATCTAAAAGCATTTACTAACGGTTATGCACTCTTCGAATAGGAATCCATTTTTTGAAAGATCCTAGCTTTCGTGCTTGGGTGGGTCTCTGAGATCCTTTCGATGACCTATGTTGTGTTGAAGGGATATCTATCTGATCTGATCGATTGCGTAAAGCACGCGGCAGCAACGGAACCGGGGATAATTATAAATAAACTAATTATATAAATCGTTATCCTTATAAATTATAAGGATGACTAGATTATTCTAAATTTACCTATTACCATTATAAGTATAAATAGATTATTATAACTATAAATGGATTTACCTATTAACTATAAAATAGATTAACTATAAAATGAAAATGGATTTAGATTTAACAAAAAAAGATTTAACTATAAATAGATATTATTATATATAATTCTAATTTTGACTAGAATTATAAAAGAAATGGTTCATTCATTGCCATATCTTATTTTTATCCACAATATATAATGGCCTACCTTTTTTATCATTAAAAAGTTTTACTATTTAGGGTTATATATTTATATAATAACTAATAATTAATATCTTATGTACAAGTCTTTTTAATTAAATTAATTTAAAATAATTTTGACAAATATTTGTTACAGTAAATGACAAACATTTTGAATAAGAGAAATGAAGTATATAAATTCAAATAGAATATTAATTAAATAGCATATAGTTTTTTAATCCACACAGTATGCATGACCATAAGCCTAAGCCTAGTACATATTAAACGAGAAGAAGATCCTAATGATTATAATTTAAAAAATCATAAACTTTATAAATTTTATTTATTTCAATTAAATCTTATTAGACTTTTTTGAAAATTTATTTTAGCATAATATGAATTCTTAACCTAATATTGCAAAAAAATAAGCCAAAAGTTCATTTTAAACATCAATTTTTAAATTATCAGTATTATCAAAATTTAATTATATTGACTAACATGGATGTTATAAGACATGCTATACTAATGCAGTCCAGTCTATACAAGGTTAATCATCCTATTATTATCTAATTTGAATCTTCATGTTTTATTCTTGAAATACCTTTTTTTATCTGTAATAAGTTTCCTAATTTTAAATTTTCCATATCAAAATTTATTATGGTAATTTATATTTCTTTCATTTCACAGATGTTGTAGTAAATCACTCTTTTTTTTAATTTTTATATAGGATATTAAAATTTTCTCTTTGTTGTTTTCATCTTTCATAGGTATATAATTATATGCATATATCTTTGTGAAATATGGTTGAGCTATTGTTGTTCTATTAAATCTGTCACCTTCTTCCAGTTTTATAGAGGTGTTTTTGTTCTTTTTCAAGTCTAAGTGTGTTATAATTGTTTTATATGACATTACCTAAAAAGAATTTATCTGGAAGTGAAAAAGAAAAAAAAGTAAAACCGTTAATAAAATCCTAAAAAGGAGCTATTATTAAATTTATCAAAAGAGTTGGCTATTCTAGTGAGAATCCTGAGGAATTAGATGAAGGATATTTTGAACAACATAAAGACAATCTAAGTGATGATAGTCATATTCATGAGGATTTTAGTAATTTAAATGAGCATGATTACGTACTAAATGCATCCAATTTAGAAAATTTAAAGGCAGATGAGTAACTAATGCTTATATTGGATATTTATGATTCTAGAAATTAGGATAATGTTAATAATAAAGTAAGGGTCATTTTACTTAATAAATGGCATATAAGAGAATTGAATCTTGTGCTTCCTTTAGACAATACCTCTCGACATTTTTCATATTCTTATTATTCTAAAAAATTGAGTAATTGAGATATTAGATATAGAAAATGGTTGGTTTACTCTGTACATATAGATAAAGTATATTGTTTTTGTTGTAAGTTGTTCAAATCTAATAACAAACAAAGTGCATTAGCAAATGATGGATTGATATATCATAAACGTCTTAATGGGAGATTTAAAGAACAAGAGAATTATGTTAAGAATATGACTAACATGAAGACTTGGAATGAATTAATCGTAAGATTAAGCAACAATTAAACAATTGATAAAGATTCGCAATAAGAAATTATAAGGAGAAAGAACATGGGAGAGAACTTTTGATAAGAATAGTTTCTGTTAAGAAACGTCTTGCTAGATATAGTTTGGCTTTTCAAGGATCCAATGAGAAACTCTGCAAATAGTAATGGCAACTTTTTAGGATTGATTGAGGTAATTGTTGATTTTGATGTAATAACGCAAGATCATGTTAGACACATTCAAAATCATGAAATTCATCATCACTATCTTAGTCAAAATATTCAAAATAAGTTGATTTCTCTTTTGGCCTATAGTGTTAGAAATTCTATCATAAGGATTATTAAAAAGGTTAAATAATTTTCTAATATTCTTAATTATACCTCATATTTGAGTCATCAAGAACAATAGAATTTGTTAATCTATTTCAAATAAAAAATAAAAAGGAGTACTTTTTAGAGTTCTTGAAGGCAGATGACACATCTGGATTAGAAATTTTCAATGAATTATCAAATTCATTTAAGTCTCTTAATCTTAACGTCAAGGTTATGACAATAGTTCTAATATGAAGGGAAAATACGAAGAGGTTTGAAAGCAATTACTTGAAATAAAGCCGAAAGTGTTATAAATGTCATGTGCTTGTCATTATCTTAACTTTACTTTTAGTGATATGAATTAAAGCTATTTCATTTTTTTGGAGTTGTGCAATGCAATATGCATTATTTTCAAGTTCTCTTAAAGGAGGTAAGTTTTACTTGATAATATTTTGGGCTTAACCATGAAATCTTTTATCTAAAACTTGTTGGGAGAGTCGAATAAAAATTATTAAAGCTATTAGATTTCAAGCTCCTCAAATGATATTGGCTTTAATAGAATTATGCAAACTTTACTAAGTCCAAGAGTGAAGCAGAACATTTGGTGAGTATACCTAAAAGTTTTAAGCTTTTACTTAGAATGGTTATTTAGTATAAAATTTAATTAGTTATTAACGTGATGACTAAAAAGTTGTAGTCCAAATCTATATGCATTAATGTTATCATAGAGCAATTAAAAGGTGTGACGGTATTTTTTGAGAAATGTAGAAACAAATGGTTTGCTTATAGTGTGAATATTGTCAAAAGTCTTACATATAGGATGAATGTAGAGCTTATATTTTCAACTAAAGGTTATATTATTAGGAAAAGACAATTTGATGAAAATAATAATGATGGAGAAATAAAATCAATTGAGAATTCCTTTAAAGTTAGTTACTTTCTAGTTGTTGTGGATATGAAAATTGATTTATTGAAGAATATATTTGAACGATTAATGACATTTGAATGTATTTTTGGATTCTTATTTAATTTGAGATGATAATAAGCCAAGAAAATGTTGTACTAATTTGACAACTACTTTTTATCATGATAATGTATTGGATATAGATTTAGATTATCTTTTTTCTAAATTATAAATGATGCAAATGACTTCGCCAAATGATTTAATGTCATTAGTTTAATTTCTTGAAATTTTTTAAAGATGCAGGTTACTCTCCGAATGTTTCAATTGATTATCTAATTCCATTGACTATATCTGAGATTGTTGTATCAAATGAGATAAGTTTTTCAAAGTTAAAATTATTGAAAGCCTACTTAAAGTCATCAATATCACCAAATAAATGTTGAATAGTTTAGTTATTTTATAAATCGAGAAGAATATATTAGACACTATTGATCTTAATACTATTACTAATGATTTTGCATTTAAAAATGTGTAGAGAAATTATTTTTTATGATCATCTGTATGCATGTTAGTGCAATCTTCTTGGTGTTTTACAATATGTTATTAATGTTTGGTTACTGCTACTACTATTTTGTTGATGTTGCTACTATTTGTTAAGTATGTGAACTTTTGACTTGAGTCACTTACGTATGAATATTAAATTTTAGTAATAAAAATGTTCTTTTAAAGTTTACATGTTTGTATATTGCAGATTCATTGGAGCCCTTCTTTATACTTTGTGATGGGCCTATAAAATATTATGAATAATCCTGATTAAATCCTAAGTATAATTAGTAATTAAGGCACGAATTTCTTCATGCATTACATCTTACGATTCTACATAATTCATGGCTTTTGTGAAAGAAATGGGATTAAGAGTAGGGATGGCAAAAATAGCCCGGTCTATTAGGATGGCAAAAATAGCCCGCGACTCGTCCATTTTGTCCAAAACAACATCGTTTTGAAGCTTTTTTCTTAAAAAATCAAGCCGCGAGCTGGCCCATCCCGACCGACATGGCCCATGGACCCGCCCGCTAACCACCATGACCGAGGGCGGGCTTGGCCCATTGACATGCCTAATTAAGAGCTGGTAATGTCATGATGAGATAAACATTTGGTTTGTGATTACCAATTTAAGATTTCGGATTTGTTCACGAGATCCAGATGCATAAGCAAGTTCCAAGCATAAATTCTAGTTTAGTTTAAGCTTCATTACATGAAATATCAAGATTACTTATTAAGGCTTGTTTGCTTTCATTTCTATCTTTGGTTTTTATTTTTGTTTTTAAATTCAATAAAAATATTTGTTTGTTTACGTTTTTGATTTCTTCTAGTTTTCAAAAATTAATGAAAACCATAAAAAGTAGTTTTTTTGTTCTTTTTTTCATAATCTGATTTATTATCGGCTAAATATATATTAATTATTTAATATATTAATTTTAATAAGAATCATGAATAATTTAATTTAATATTATATTTTTAATTAATTAATTATTATTAATTATGAATATTTTAATTTTGCTCAATAATTTTACTTAATTTTTAATTAAATCAACTAAATATAATAATTATTAATAAATATACTTCAATTTAAAATATGTTAAAAATGTATAGTTCAAATAAAATTTGATTTGATAAAAATATTAATTTATAAATAAAAGTTAAGTTTTAAATTATTTATTTAAAAATAAAATAATTTTATTAATAATTTGTTAATAAATATTGTATAAGAGATTTAAATAAATTTATTTAATTAAATAATTTATCTTTAAGTTTATCTAATTTGTAATTATTATCAATCATAAAAACATAACTGCATTTATGTCAACAACTAAACAATTTTTTTTATGTGAAAGAAAATTTGGAAAATGAAAACTAAAAATAAAAAAAAAGAAATGGAACAAAAGGGCATCTTAATTGTTAATAAACCAAAGCATCATCAATGTATTTTCGAGCAGAAACATCGACATGTTTTATGATATAACCCAAAAAAAAAAGAAAGAAAGTATAGTCACTATGCATACTGGAAGTTCACATGCGCTTCCATAGTGAAACGAAACGCATGTACCTGTTTCAGAACTATAAGCTCTATCTATTATATTTCAGGAATCTATCCTAGCAAAGAATTATGGCGTATGGACCGAAAAACGAAGATTGAAAAAAGATCGAGTTACATGACATATTAAACAGAATGACTGAAGAAAGAAATTAAGAAAACTATTTGGCCTTTATTTTGACTAAAGGACAACACGTAGACCTTTGTTTGGTTTGCGAGCATGCTAGGAATTTAAAGTGTTTCCAAACTAAAGAAATACGACAAAAAAATTGCACCTCGTAATCTAAACTAAAATCAAAACAACTATGTATTGCTAGGAAGGGACAAAAATCTAACAGAAAGAACTTTGCTTTATTGGTAAACAAATTGGCAAAACGCAATGACTAAAAAAATTAAAAATTTGCTGGGAACAATTGAAAAGGAAAGGACTAGGCTAAGGAAAATAAAGGATTACCAAAAAAGAAATAAGCTAATAGGTTCAAGATCTGCTAGGATGCCAGGCTTTGATATGTGAGAAGTTGGATCCTTTTTCCCGCTTCAATACTCCTATTTATAGCCAACGGTGATGAGTGTCCTACTCCAATTCAAACTTGTAATCTTGATAAAATTCTGTCTTACTAGATAGAGATAAAATTTGGATCAACTTTATCTTATCCAATAGAGATAGAGTTTGGGCTGATGTCTATCAAATTTATCACCTTATCTCTTCTTTATCTTGGACTTCTAGACTCCCAATCAAACTCCAATTCTACTACATCCTTCTTTGCTGGACACTAAAATCTGATGGGCCAAGGTCAGTGAATTTCTTCTAGATTTCGAAACATGGGCTCTCTTTGGGCTTCGGGTTTTCAACCCCAAATAGTAAAAATGGGTTGAACCTATTTTCAATGTAAACATTTGCCCCTGCATCATTGGGCTTAGAAGGATAAGCCGTATGGTGGCCCTTAAACATCTAGTTAATGCCTTTGCCTAAAGTACCCTTTGGATGCTTTGTCTACTTCAATTCCCCACTAAATTATATCCAAAGGTCTGCCACTTATGATTGGTAATAACTCAAGCAGATCCCTATGATGGCCATCCGGAAATAAGTCATCGAATGGACATGGACATTGAAAATTCAAAAGACTCTCTAACGAATACTGCGCCAAACACCAAGCCCCTATGCAGAACCTATTCGACGCTCTTTTAAAACACAAACCCTTCAGCTTTTAAAAAACTCTAGTGCCGTCGATATTTAAGGGCTACTCCTTGTTCTTCACTAAACACCCATCGGTAAGCCCGCACTTCCTCCTTCTCTTCCTAATTTCTACTACTCTCACTAGTGCTAACAAATCGTGTCCTTTTTCTAGAAAAGCCACCCTTTCTCTTTCTTTCTGCCGTCAGAAGCTCGGAAAATTAGTCTACAAAAGGTCAGGTACGAATCGTCTCGTACTCTATCATTCGATTTTCGAGTGGCCATTTGTGATTTCTAGTGACTGCTACGGTTTCTGGTGACCTCTAATGTTTTGGGTGTCTCTGAAATTTGAAGTTTGGGGATTGTTGTTTAGTTTGTGTAGTGAGCACTGAGGTGTGTTTTAGGAGTGTGTTTTCTTGCAGGTAGTTTTGTGAACTCCCAATTATAGGGGAAACTCTGCCAAAATTTCTCCAAAAACTAATCCCCCATTTCTGCATTGTATACTCAGAAGCCCCTCTAGCTTTTCCTGAATCGATGTACCTAGTCACCGAGCAGGTATAGACCTTTCTTTTTGTGTTTCTTTATCCTTCAAAATTTCCCTTAGTCTAAACATCTTTAATTGTCTAGGGTGACTCTCAACAGTGCTTGACTATTTCTCTGTCCTCTCCAACCCCTCCTGGTATGCCTTTTCCCCTACTTAAGGGAGAAACCCTTCTTCTCCATCATAATTCCTTCGCTGCGCCTAGTAAACAGAGGATGTGGATACCAAACGCATCGGAGTATAGAACTTCGATGACCAACTTACGGCCACAGTTCGAGAGTCTTTGGAAGAAGGCTGGTGTGGCTGATCTTATTGAGCTCATCTTACACTAGTAATATTTTAATAGGGACCTAGTCATGGGAGCCCTACGTTTCTGGAGTCATGGCTGCAATTCTTTCCTTTTCCCTATGGTTCGATGTCGATGACCTTAAGGGATGTAGTGGCGATCACTGGCCTACCTTTTCAGGGAGAGGAGGCTGCTTCTGCTATTATCCTGAAAGAAGATAGCTCTTCAGAGGATGCACTGGTTTCTCTACCCGCAGCTTCTTCCTTCAGTGGAGTGAGTGTCTCCTAACTTGATTACCGCCTTCTTTTCCTCTACTCTTTAGCATTTCTAACTACTCATTTTTCTCGCTTGTAGGTGGTGAGATAAGCCAAAGACTTGGACCTGCCAGGTCAAAACTTGGTTTTGATGTGGTACTTGGTCAACAAGTACATTACTTGTTCCCTGGCTGAGAGACTTACCAAGGAGACTAAGATCCTGGCCCTCGCACTCCATCAAGGTCAGCAGGTCTCCTTAACCAGCATTTTCCTTAGTCACTATTATCAGGGAATGTACGTGGCTATTACCTCTGAACCTTTCAAGGAACTTCCTCCATCTACTTGGCTTCTCCAGCTATGGCTCCTTTCGTACTTTCCAGCTCTGCGCTCTTTTGCCGCTACTTGGAAGAACGAAGTTGCACCTGGGATTGTGGCTTTTTATTGCCCCTACCCTTTACCTCAAGAAGATATAGTGAGGTACTTCCTAAACTTGAGGGGACAGGATGCCCCTTCTATGTTTCTTTTTGACCGTGGTGAGGAACGGGATGTCCTCCCAGTGCCTCTATAGTGATATGTGTCTAGTCTACTCAAGAAGCATGAAAAGGAATGGCACCTAATTTGTGAAGCTAGGCATCTTTTGACTGGGACTTCTGCTATGCTGAAAGGAGGTGACAAGTAGATGGGAGTCTGCTACAAATTCTACATGCTACAACTGTGGTGCTGACAGTTTGGTTTGACTCGAAGCTGTTCAGATGCTATCCAGCATCTCTCCAAGCCTGATGGCAGTAGGGTCTCTTTGTCAGAGGTCAAAATCAAAGAGTTTATTGAGAAGTGACAGGAGAAGTTATCAGACACCGAAATCAGGCCAATCATCTATATTGAAATGGATCCGACCTCGAAGACCAATTCCTTCGATTCCTGATGGCAAAATATTTCCCAAACCTTCGTTCTTGCCCCGCCTATTCAAGGTGTGTCTGGGGTTTTTCTGACCTTCCTCTTTACTTATCTAGGACTATATGCCGATGCTTAACTCTCTCTTTTATTTTCAGGTGTCCTCTCTCCCTCGACTTCCAAAGGAAAATTGTCTGCTGCCTCTATTAAAAGCAAAATTCGCAAAGTTGACCAAGGTAATAAAAGTTTCTTCTCATCTCCTCCTTTCTTTATTAGTTCATGATCTTATTCCCTGGTCCCCAGGTCTTTCTAGCAAGAAGATGCCCAAACAGCCCAAGGCCTCCTCCAATGTCAAAACTAAGAAGACACTGGACAAGAAGAAAACTACTTCTGCTGGCTCCCGCAGATCTGGAAGACTAGCCGGTCAGCAAAAATTCACGGCAGTTACTGGTACACTGGAGGTCACTAATGATGAAGACCTAGAGGGCGCAAGCGAAGAGGAGGAGTTCTTGAGTTTTCACGAGGTTACTCGAAGCGTAGCAATTACTAGTGACCAACAGGATACCGAACTTGTGGTCACCAAAAATGTCATAGACACCGGGATTCTCGAAGTCTTGGTTACTAGAACAGCCAGAGACTAACCTTCCTCTCCCACAATAGTATGAATTTTATGCTACCAACTTCCTTCTTCCTTTAGTCTAGTAATGTCCCTACTGATTGGCTTTATTCTTTGCAGGCTTTGACTTTTATTAGTGATGCACTAGAGTAAGAACTTTCTTGGGAGGATCCCTTAGCTGCCATGGACCTCAACATATTTGATCCTCCTTCTTTAACCCCAGTTGTGGTGTCCCCAGAGGAGACGGCTGCCGCGAAAGAGAAGGTGAAGGCTTTCTTCTCTTCTGACTTCAACGCACTAAACGAAGTCATCGTACAGGAGTCACTCCAAGCCATAGAAGTTCTGCAGTCCTCTGGTCTTTTGGCCACCAAAAAGGTGGTATTGAATTCTTTGAAGGGCAGAATCAATAGCTTGAGCGCCCAATTTTCAACTTGCTCTGGCTAGAAGGAAGATGCTAATCATCAAATGGGCCATTTTCAGGCCCTGAATACTTCATACGGTATAACGCCCCCTTACCGAAGGGTACAAACTGGGATGTCCGGAGGTCATTCCGGTACATATCCTACGATAAAGGTGAGCTACGTTCGATAACTACATTCACTTCACATGGCATCATATCATTTCTCATTTATAAAGCATCATAAATGTTGGGCCCCGATTCTGAAGCCCAACATTCGGAGTGATCATAGGTGAGCATATCATCCTATAAGGTTATTTCAAAGAAACCCTCATTAGATAACATCTCACAAAGGTGGCGTGCCCACACCAGTCGATCATCAAAAGAACTCACTTTTCCTACTTCTGAATAGATTTTGGGAAAACTCAATTTGGAATTTCAATTGGACTTCATCAGAAAATTTGTTCCCCATTGTCTTATGTTTCTAATGTCACCAAAATCATTCAATTTGGTTACAAAATCTGAAAGTTATAGCCCACACATCTCTGGATTGTTTT
>JAOSBN010000178.1:39111600-39132248 GCA_027563595.1 Erythroxylum suave | reverse complement strand
ATAAATTAAAAGGACATAAATGGTTTACAACATTAGATGCAAAATCTGGATATTGGCAACTAAGATTACATGATAATGCTAAATCTTTAACAGTATTTACATGCCTTCCTCAGAAACAATATCAATGGAATGTTTTACCATTTGGCTTAAAACAAGCACCAAGTATTTATCAACGTTTTATGGATCAAACTTTAGATGGTTTAGAAGATTTTACAATGGTATATATTGATGATATAATTATTTATTCTAATCAAGATAAATTAGATCATTTAAAAAAGGTTAAAATCGTTTTACAATACCGTAATGAGAAGGGAGTTATCTTAAGTAAGAAAAAAGCACGTATTGCACAACAAAATATCGAATATTTAGGAATTGAATTTAAAAATGGATATTTAACCTTACAACCTAATATATTACAAAATGTCCAAAATTTTCCTGGTATATTAATTAATAAAACTCAAGTACAACAATTTCTTGGTCTTTTAAATTATATATCTGATCAAGGTTTTCTTCTCAATTTAGCTAAAGAAAGACAATGTTTGCAAAAGAAATGTAGTATAAAACGACAATGGGATTGGAATGATATAGATACTCTAGCAGTAAGAAAACTTAAAGCTTTATGTACTAACTTGCCATCCTTATATAATTATCTATCACAAGATGCACTCATTGTTCAAATTGATGCAAGCAATGATACTTGGGCAGGTTTCCTTTTGGCAAAACCCCCAAATCAAAAGCAAACATATTTATGCAAATATATCAACGGGACTTTCAATCCCTCTAAATGCAAATATCCTATTCATGAAAAAGAAACATTAGCCTGTCTCAAAACTTTGAGAAAATGGCAAATTGATTTACTACCCATTACTTTTCAAGTACAAATCGATTCCAAGTATCTATGTGGTTTTGTCCGATATAATATCCGAGCAAATTACAATCAAGGAAGACTTATTCGATGGCAGCTTGAATTTACTCAATATCAATTTTCTATCAATTATATAAAATCGTCTGACAATTTTCTTGCAGATATACTCACACGAGAATGGAAGCAGTTATCACCGATTTAGAAAAAGCATTAGCTCAAAAAGAAGCCGAAGTATTTAACCATCAACAGATTATTGGCACTCTTACCAAAGAAGTTAACCAACTCAAAACCACTATCCAAGTAATTAAACAAAATCTCAAATCCGACACTGATAGTGCCGAACCAAGCCAATCTATTTCTTCAAATACCCCTCCTGCTCCTATCACTCCTCAACAAATTACTCAAAATTCAACCAAACCTCAAAAACAAGCAGATGAAGCAGAAGCAAAAGTGTATGTTATTTATAACGGACCCATGGCAGAAATTTATGATGCCTGGCATAAAGCAGCCAGCCATATTATTGGTCATTCTGGTATTATCCATAAGAGTTTTTCTACTCATTCTGAAGCAGAAAAAGCATTAACCGAATATAAACAGATGCATCCTCCTCTTCTTTTTAGACCTCAGTATACTCAGGTTTTAAAATCACCACCACCATCTCCTACTATTTCTCGAATGCACAATCTTGGCAAACCCATTAATCTTGACAGAATCAATGCAATTGCCTCAAAAACTACTCAAGAAGAAGCCAGAAAACTCACCTCAAAAATGTTTTTTGATTGTTTTCAGAATATCAATTCTTGGACTGATGAACTCAAAAAATTTCATTATTACCCTTTGAATAGAGGAAGATATGGTCCAAAAGCAGTTGTTTTACCCGAAGCTGATCCCTTAACCACTTATTTACTGTTCCAAAGTGGCCTTATAGATACCCTGTACTTTTTAAACCTTCATATATTATCTGAATTCCCATCTGGTATTATGAATGCAGTTAGATGATATAAGGAACGATTTGCTAAAGATCGTGAACTTTACATGAAAATTTGGAGTAGTTATCCTATTTTCAAAGCTCAAGATACAGCCTATGATGCAAACATTCTTGTTACTAAATTAGCCTTCATCACTATTGGAGTTAGCAATGGTTCTTACCCACAGATGGATAGTCCACCAAATCATCAAGTTGATTGAGATTTAATTAATCAAATTAATCTCAATTGTTTAGAAGGTTTGTATCAACAGTTACTCAGGGTCGACTCCGATTCAATGTATCGTCTCAACTACAAAGGTTATAATACCATAATAGTCTCTAATTACCGACAACCTACTCTCCCAGAAACAGTGCAAATTGTCAGGCAATTCATGCTCCATCAATTTGAAGGCATCTTTGATCCATTAAATAATTCATGGAAAGAAGCTCTATGCAGACACATGCAAGGTCATAAACATCATCATTGTCAGTTTTGCCCTACTACTACTACTACTACTACTAAGAAGGAAAAAATATTGATACTGCTAGCGAGCAATATCAAGTATCCTTAAAGGCTCATAGAGATTGGTCCAAAAAGGATCGTAAGGCACATTATACTATGTTGTATTTCATGCATGATGATTTAATAAGAGAATTTGAGGATTGTCCCACAGCTAAAGACATATGGGACAAGCTTAAGATCATGTTTGGTCAAACATCAGCAACAAGGCTTTGTGCCTTACACCTCAAATGGATGAACTACGAGATCAATACGACTCATACTATGGCTGAACATTTATGAACTATGAGTGCTATGGTTTTTGATCTTAAGATAGTTGGTTAGGCTATCTCTGAAGAGGAACAAATCCTGAATGTGATTCGAGCTCTTCCATATTACACTAAGCACTGGAAGAATGTGAAACTTGTTTTGACATATAATGAGAATGTCAAAACTCTTGCAGAGATCACTAGGCACCTTAAAATGGAGGAAAATTGCTTAAAAGCATCTGACTTCTCCAATGTGGCTCTTGTTGCTAAAGGGAAAGGACCCAAAGGCAACAATGCCAATCGAAGTAAAAGAAAAGGTCTTCGGCCTCGTCAAAGGAATGCACTAAAAGGTCATATTGCTAAGAAGCAAAAGGCTAAGGGCAAAGGAGAGAAAAACATGGCACATATGAAGTCCTATAATTATGGAAAGAAAGGTCATTTTGCTCAAGATTATCTTGAAACTAAGAAGGCACCTTTCTCATTACTCCTAAGTTATATGTTTGGTCTCATGCATTAGTTGCTATCCCTTCCTAATTGGATCGTAGATACAGGAGCAAGCAAGCACATAGTTCAGGATTGAGTTGGCTATATGGACTTTCATCGGTATCTGATGGGTTCACAAACGGTCATGTTAGGAAATAGCAGTGAAGAAGATGTCCTAGGAATAGGGACATATCAGCTCAAGTTACATGGAGGAAATACGTTACTTCTCCATGATGCTCTCTACGTACCTAGGGTGCGATGCTGTTTAGTGTCTCTTGTTTCTTTAATGAAATTAGGATTCGTTTTTAATTCGAATCACAATGGATTGGATATTTTGTATAATGGAAATGTTTTTGACCATGTTACATTGAAAAACAATTTTCTTATTCTTGATTTGGATTCATGTTATAATAATTTGTCTTCTATTTATGTATCACATTTTGATTCTAATTCTGAATCTGTTGAATGATATGCTAGACTTGGTCACATTAGCCAAGATAGATTGAGTAGGCTAGCTAAAGAAGGTCTTTTAGACTGACTCACTAGGGTTAAGTTGCCTAGATGTGAGTTACGTTTAGCTAGGAAGGCAACTACGAAACCTTTTGGTAAGGCTTCAAGGGTGTCTAGACCTCTAGAGCTTATTCACTCTGATATTTGCGAACCCATGAATGTTAAGGCCCTTCATAGAGCTATCTATTTTCTCACTTTAATAGATGAGTATTCTCGCTATGGGTATGTATACCTTTTAGCTCATCGTTATCAACACTTGATGTGTTCAAACATTTTGTGACTAAAGTTGAACCATAATTGGAAAGAAGAGTTACAACTCTTCGGACTGATCATGGTCGAGAATATCTATCTGATATCTTCAAAGAATTTTATGAGAAAAGGGTATAATAAGACAACTAACGATTCCTACGAATTGAACATTGCTTCACATGGTCAAGTCAATAATAGCACACGCTAGTCTTCCAATTAGTTTTTGGGGTGATACAGTGCTCACGGCAAGTTATATTCTTAGCCGTGTGCTAAGTAAAAGTGTACCTGCCACTTCATATGAGTTATGGAATGGAAGAAAGACCTCTTTGGATCATTTACGCCCATAGGATTTGACTGGTTATGTACACAACCCAACTCATAAATATGAGAAACTTGGTCCAAGAGCTACCAAAATGGTGTTTATAAGATACCCCACAATGTGGAGTTTCTTAAGAATGAATTCCCAAGCATAGGTGAAATGAAAATGGACCTAGAGTTGTATGAGTTACAACAAGATTATCTCGGTAAGGGGGAGAATTTAGTTACTCACCAAGTCATCGAGAATTTTCCTGCCGAAGAGAACCAAATAGAGAATGAGGTTCATCTTCAATTTCTAAACCAAAAACCTGTGGATAGTTTACATGTTCAAAATCTCACATCTCAAGGGGATAGTGAGAGTGGTTCTCAACATGATTAAGACCCCACATCTTCAAGAGATAGGGGGAGAGATTCTAAATCAGGGTAGAAAAATATAGGGCCTAGACTCTGAAGAAGTGAGCGTGGAAGAATTTCTCGATGATATTTTCAAATCGAAGAGGAAATATTCCTTTGTACTCCTTTGGAAATAGAAGAACCAACCTCTTTTCAAGAGGCTGTTGATTCACCTAACCACACAGAGTGGATGAATGCCATGAGGGATGAAATGGACTTAATGACAAGAAATCAAGTTTCAGAACTAGTTGATCTTCCACCCTAACGGAAGTCAATTAGAAACAAGTGGGTTTTCAAGATAAAATATCAGGTGGATGGAACGATCAACAAGTTCAAGGCCTGTTTGATAGTGAAAGGCTATACCCAAGTAGAGGGTATAGACTATGAAGAGACATTTTTTCATGTGGTGAGATTTGCCTCTATTTGCTTACTTCTAGCTCTTGTTGCCCATTTAGACTTGTAGTTGTTTCAAATGGATATGAGGACTGCTTTACTCAATGGTAACCTTGAGGAAGAGATTTATATGAATCAACCGATTGGTTTTGCATCAAAAGGTCAAGAAGACAAAGTGTGTCATCTTAAAAGATCTGTATATGGTCTCA
The DNA here is from genome assembly GCA_027563595.1 of Erythroxylum suave. NCBI lineage: Eukaryota > Viridiplantae > Streptophyta > Magnoliopsida > Malpighiales > Erythroxylaceae > Erythroxylum > Erythroxylum suave. The sequence goes on along the minus strand of JAOSBN010000178.1, from coordinate 39,127,093 downwards.
AACTGTCTTCCAGACCGTGGTATTTTAGATTCCATGAAGCCATTACCTCTTTTGGCTTAGTGATGGTTTCAGAAGACCATTGTGTGTATGTCAAGAGAACAATAAGTGAAATTATATTTCTCATTTTGTATGTTGATGACATACTACAATAATATGGAGATGCTTAAAACCACTAAAGAGTAGTTGTCCTCTATCTTTGATATAAAGGACACAGGTGAAGCTAGGTATGTCCTAGGTATGGAAATAACTAGAAATTATCCCAAGAAGCTTCTTAGTTTAAATTCAAGAAGCGTATATTAATAAAATCTTAGAACGCTTCTGAATGCATTATTCAAAACCCCATTGATACTCCAGTTGAAAAGGGTCTTACCTTGAGTCTTGATCAATGCCCTAAAACAGATAAGGAAAAAGAAAAAATGAGTAATGTTCCCATGCTAGTGTCGTAGGAAGCTTAATGTATGCTATGTTGTGTACACGACCTGACGTTTACTTTGCGGTTAGTTTGGTAAGTCGTTACCAAAGCAACCTAGGACAGGAGGCAATATGGTTGAGAAGTTTTCTTTAGAATCTTAATCTTACTCCTAGAGTTAATGATCCTATTGAAATGTTATGTGACAACACTGATGCTATACAATTTGCTAAGGATCCGAAGTTTCATAGAAAATCCAAGCATATCAAAAGGCGTTACCATTTTGTAAGAGACATTAAAAAAAATAAAGAGGTTGCCATAAAGTATATACCTACTAACAAGATAGTAGCTGATCCCTTAACTAAACCTATTCCTCGAGATTCGTTCAAGGCTCATTTGATGAGTTTAGGTTTGCATAGGGTTTAGTTTTTCATTGAGTTATATCTTGTTGTATAATGGACTTTTTTAAAATTGTAATGAGCATTTGTTTAATAAAAAATTTTCTCAAATGTTCATTGGTACGCAATTACATGATAAGGCACATTGTAATGTTGTCAAGCTTCTGATTAACCTTGTCGCACAGGTAATCGCCCTAACGCTTGAGTAGCACATAGGATAAGACTTCACAATATTAATATTGAGTGTATGTAATATTGTATTATCTTCATACTTGTGTAATATGCATGTTAATTTTTTTTATTTGAATAGTCGCCTTTGTAAGTCTAAGCTGAGACTCTGATAAGTCAGATGTGAAAAATTTAGATTTCATATTGAAGCTTTAAAGCCAAATCTCGAGTGTCAAGATAAGGATTAGGTACGTTAATCTAATGGCTCGAATTAGTTTTTAAGTAAAGCTAGATTTATGATTTGCATGGCATAGAAGAGTGACATGCCCAGCTTAGTGGGAGCTATGCTATGATACACATTTCATACTGTGTGTGCTATATAACGACCTACTTGTGGAGTGACAGTTAAATTCCTTTCTTTGTCACTATGTGATCCCATAGACTTAAATGTCTAATCGAATAAAACCCTTTAACTTAGAACTCTGATATGAAATCAAGGCTTGGTGTTATTACTTTAATGTATTTTTTTCCAAGGGTTAAGATGTATACAATCCAACGGAGCACATTAGGAAAGTAGTTCAGCTAAGATGGATTATCATGAGTGTCCAAGGAAGAATCTTTCCTTCGTCACCATATCAGCCCGAGTGATTATACTTGGTATATAATCATATGATATATCTATAAGCATAATGGGACAGTGTATGCGTTCGCTGATGTTTTGGATGATTTGGGGCATCATAAATATGTGAAAGTATTATGTTAGTTAGATGGTGACTTAATATAGCACTACTGGTTCTTTAATAGAAGTACGCCTCATTCTCAGTATGACACGTGAACTTTTAGAGGGACTTTGTAACTCGTGGCTTATGTAGCTGAGTGGGAGTTGTTGGCAGTTTACGACATATAACGGCCACTAATTGTATAACTCCCGTAATAGTTATTTGTCCTAATATAAAATGAAGAATTGAATTAGTTGCAAAGATAAGAGAAATATATTCCTTTATTCTTTCTCACGTTAAGAAAACCATCGGGGCTTAAAGTTTGAGGCGTAAATTAACGGTGACTCTAATAGCCAACCGTAAAACGAAGACTAGCAAACAACAAATCGATTAAGCACTTCCGCACAAAGGTTAGTCCTTTATATAATTCTACACGAATATTGTTGCGTTTTCATCATCAAAAACGTATGAAGATTCTTTAATACGTACAAATGTAGATCAGATTGTAATTGGTGATGTTTGCATCTCCAGCTCTCCATCTAACGAAATAAAGACTAGTCTACCCATTTGCATTCATATAATCTAGAAACCTAATATAGATATGTAATCCGAACCAGTTGAAACTTTATTAGTTTTTAAGTAAGCTGATTAGAAATGGTTCAAGAGCTCTTCTAGCCTCCTCCTCATCAACTCGCTACTATAGGAGCTATTCCAAACGACAGTTCTTGCTACCAATCATTATCCAAATGAGCAGTGATCATGTCAAAGTTTTTGTAAATGACGTAATGGATATTTTGTCAGGATATATACACTCTAAATTTGAACTGTTTAATTTAATACATGCCGACAAACAAAAAGCCAATATTGCGTCTTATTCATAACAAGGTTTTAAATTGGAGTCGCATGTGAATTTCACATTTACAGGTCGAGTATTAGAATTGTGAAAATTTTAGTTACCCACAGGTTAATTTAAAATTATCAAAATTTTACTGTGATGAAAATATCTTTTTTTTATATAATTTAACTTTTATGTTTATAAATTTATTCATAAATACAAAATGTAATATAATAAAATTTTGTTACGATTTAATATTTAAATGGTAAAAGAAATCTTAATCTATTTTATCAATAAATAATCATCTTATAGTTTAAAATTAAGAGTAAATATAAGAAAGTTATACTAATTCTTAATTATTTTGGTCTGTCATATATTATTATAAACTATAAAATGAATTAAACCAATCAAATTTAACTATTTTTTCGTTTCTTCTGATCACTTATGTTAGCAAACTTTACCTTAAAACCTACATAAAAGAATGAATGATGACTAAGTTGGCAAGTTGATTACAAACTAAACTAAAACCCTAAATATCTTCTTTAAAATAAAGTGAGTGGTATCGTCTTCTTGAAAAAGAACGACTTATAGCAAGGTCTTTTTTAGAAAGAACGAAGTCCATCTTCTTCGAACAATTTTGAGCAAAGGTTGGACGGAAATCGAAGAAAGATCAAACAATTGAAGAAACATTATAAAATCAAAATTTGTGATCTTTCTCCTTTTCTTTGTTATCTTTCTGTTTCTCTTGCAAGTCTCTTTTATTTATGCCACATCACTATTTCAATTTCCACCCATTTTTTGTTGCGCAAACCACAATAAAGTAACATTTGCACTAGAGGAAACATCATAAAATAGAAAATTTTCATCCTTCTCTTTCTGTAACAATATTGTAGTCTTAAAAAGGACTGCTAACAGTGATGTTAGCATAAGAACAGAGGACAGAAAAGTAGGATGAAGAGTAAGAGTAAGAAAGGGAGAACCGGAAGAAGTAACCTCTTGTCCCGTTTTTGCATTCATTCACCCTATAATATCAATATTCTTGTAACAAACTGTTTACACCTAAAAATGGGTTCGACCCAATTTTACTGTTTTGGGCCGAAAACCCGAAGCCCAAAGAAAATTCATGTTTCGAAGTCCAGAGGAGAGCCACTGACCTAGGCCCATTGGAGTTCGGTGTCTAGCAGAAGGGGACGTAGTAGAGTTTGAATGGGAGTAGAAGACTGGAAGTCCAAATTTAAAGAAGGGATAAGAGGATAAGATGATGGACACCGGTCAAACTCAATCTTCATCGGATAAGATGAGGATTATTTGAATTTTATCTTCATCTAGTGGGATAAAATTTTATCAAGAATACAAGTTCAATTGCAGTAGGACACTCATCATCGGTGGCTATAAATAGGAGTTTTGAAGCAGGAAAAAGGATCCAACCCTTGATAAATCAAAAGCCTGGCATCCCAGCAAACTCTTGAATTCTTTAGCTCTTTATTTTCGGTAATTTCTTTATTTTTTCCTAGCCTAGCATTTTTCTTTCCAATTGTCATTAGCTATTTCTTCAATTTTCTTAGTCATTACGTTTTTGCCAATTTGTTTATCAAAAAAGCAAAGTACTTCCTATTAGATTTTTGTCCCTTTTCTAGCAATACACAATCATTTCTGATTTCAGTCAGATTATGAGGCACAATATTTTTCCTATTTTTCTTTAGTTTGGAAACACTTTAATTTCCTGACATGCTTGCAAACCAAAACAAAGAGCTACATGTTGTCCTTTAGTCAAATAAAGGACAAACATATTTTTGGCACGCCCGGTGGGACCCACGCAATGATGAGAACAAGATCTAGTAAAAGTACTGACGTTTCTCTCGGCGGAGGTGATGATATAGAAAATGTTGCAACAGCAACGCTAGAAGACCAACCTCAGCCTCTTAAGTTGAGTCAATCAAGCAGCATTGAAATCCTTTTAACAAGGGTTCTGGAGGCCATAGAGAAATCAGCAGCTGAGACGCGCACTCTCTTGAACACCATGGAGAGTAATCAAAAAGAGATTTTGGCTGCGGTCACTGGATCTGCCATGCCAGAGAAAGACAGGCATAGGCGGGGTAGAATGAAATAAGGCGTTGTGCCAAGCTGAATCGCGGGCCAGTAAGTTACCAGTGGCCGCGGAAAACCAACTAATGGTGTCTACGGTCACCCCAACTGGAGGTGAAGGGTTGCCAGCCAAGGCGGCTAAGTTGGGAGAAACTTCTCTTGTCAAAGTGCTCGGGGGGCAGTCCATCAGGATTGATAACCCTAACAAGGAGAAACAGTTGGTGACCACTTACCAACCACTACGCAGAAGGGATGAGACGCCGAGTGCTGCCATGCCTCCGGCGTCTATTAACCACAAGGCCCATGTCCAGTTCCACAGCCACACTAGACCGTTGACTCAACCTCACCTCTATGAAGAAGGAATGAGCTCAGGGGACAATGGGAGTCTGGTGACCAACCAGATGCAGGTACCCCCAAGGAGTGCAAGTCACAAGGTTGTTCAGCAGCCGGTGACCATAAGCCAAGCAATGCATGGGCAGAACGCTCAGACCATCGATCCAGTTACCAGGGATGCACTTCAGGAGATTGCCCAAGAATTGTATGGCCCCGGGTTCAACCAGATCGTCCGACCTGAGTTTAGGAAACCTTATCCTGAATTCATAGACAGAGCAGCCTTTCCCAGGGGTGTAAAAGTCCTGAATTTCACGTTGTTTTCTGGGGAAGACGGGCAGTCTTCCATCGAGCATATAACAAGGTTCACTACTCAATGCTCGGAATTTTCTAGTTATGACAACTACCAATATCTGCTTTTGAAGTTGTTCCCGAATTCGTTAACTGGAGCTGCTTTCTCTTGGTATGTGTCACTGTTGAGGGACTCCATGTTTGGCTAGGCAGATATGATAAGAGTCTTCCACGCCCAGTTTTACAGAAGTGAGCCCAAAGCCAGTATTGCGGATTTGTCTAGGCTCACTCAGCGCACTGGAGAAAGAGCAGATGACTTCATTGCCAAGTTCAAGAGAATGAGAAACAAGTGTAGGATTAATATCCTAGAGACCGAGTTTGTGAAGATGGCGCAAAAGGGGTTAGACCTGGAGTTGAGGAAAACATTTCAAGGGATGGACTTTAGAGACTTTTTTGAGTTGGCGATGAAGGTGACAGAATACGAGGAGCTACTTAAAGAAGACCATAAGCTCAAAAAGCAAGCCATGGGAACCTGTTTTAAAGAAGTCCACAATGCTGAGGTAGAGGTTGCTATAGCTACCGTATCTGATACTGGGAGTACAACAAAGCAGTGACAAGAGGGGGAATAGATGCACGTTTGATATAAGTAAGACTTTGGAAATTTTCGATTATCTCATGAAGATTGATTTTATTTCCATGCCAGAAGACCATGTTCTGCCCACTAAGGAGGAGATGAAGGCAAAAGATTATTGCAAATACCATAATGCGTGGACTCATTCTACCAACATGTGTTGGGCTTTCAGAAACGTGATTTAAGATCGCATCAACAGAAAAATTCTCAAGTTTCCAGAGGAGGCAATGCTCATTGACAAGAATCCATTCCCGGTGGGGTCAGTGAATGTAGCAAGTATCGATATGAGAAGTTGGCTCAACCAAAAGAGGAGGGAAGAGCATACGAATCAAGTGTGGAGGCATCAAAATTTGAACACGTGGAAAAGGGAAGACAGCCTCACCATTGCCTATAAAGGAAGAATCAGTGCACTGGAAAGGCTCGGTAGACAGATCACTGGAAATAGCAACGAAGCTAGTGACCAGCCAGCCGCCACTACTGGTGGTCACCTGAAATTTGTCAAGCCACCGATGTCCAGAGCAGCAGGGGAGTGGATTCGGGTGGAAAGCAGAAGGAAAGATAAGAAGGAAATACCTACTGCTGCACAGAAAAATGCTAGAGCAAGGAAAAGAAGGTCGCAGTGCAAGAAGCTGGCCGAGAGACTGTTTCAAGAAAAAGAATAACTAGAGGCGAGACTTCAGACGCAGGCCATGGCTCACTTGGGGGAAAAACAAGAGATACTTACCAAAGGAAAGGAGTTAGTCAGCATGACTGAGCAAATGGTTGAGCACTGTGAAAAAGAGATTCAAAGGAACAAGTTCAGGAGAAAGGCAACCGAGTATGGTGATATCGAAGACCAGGAAGGCAGCTACTTCAATGTTAGTGAGGTCCCCGTTTATTACTTGGGAGCCGCTTCAGTGTTATTACCAGCCATTTTCTGCCGGGTCGATCTTGATAATGAAACGGCAGACAGGCCGGCAGAGGAAAGGAAGGTGTCGGCTACAGAAGAAGAACAAAGTCCAGTAGAGAAGCTCTCAAAGAAAACGCGGGACACCGAAGGGAGCAAGACTCTGACGTTCGACAAGCCGTTGACTGTAAATCACACTAAACCACTGTATATATGGGCCTACGTCAATGGAAAACCACTAAATAGAGTCTTGGTGGACAATGGAGCAACTGTAAACGTGATCCCCATGAAAGTGCTATTAGGACTTGGGAAAAGAGAAAAGGACATTATTGCTATAGACCTCGTAGTGACCGCGGTGACCGGAGACGTGGCAAGGACTTTGGGAGTAGTTCCTCTACACATGGTGGGGAGCAAGATGTGCATATCTGATTCATGTAAACATGTGTGTGCTGTCTTCTCTCCACCAGTTCTTATTGTTCTGGAATGGTGACAACGTGGAAATGGTTAGGGCAAACAGTAACCCTTTTAGTGCTGAAGTCAATTTGGTGGACGCTTGCTATTACCACGGAGACATCACACCAATTACCTTTGAAGGATCGAACAAAGAAGGCAGGCCTACACTGATGAAATTCGCCAAAGACAAGTATCTGCTACTCCAAGCAAGTAATATCAGCGAGAAAGACAAAAGCATCAGGCCTTATAGGCCGATGGAAGAAGACGTTGGCCAGTCAGGCCAATGATAGTCCAAAGAAACAAAGATGGGTGGCCAATGGCTGCAAGGGTCACCCAGGAAGCAATTTTGCAGCAGAGTAGGAAACAAATGGTGGTCAATCATGAAATCGAGATATTCGGAACGGAGTTGGTGTACGAAGGAGAGATCCCAGAAATAGTAAGAGATGAAATAAATCTGGAGGAGCTACAAGGAGTGCCGCCCAAAATGGAAGATGAAAGACTCCAAGTGGAGGACCCTCTAGAAGAAATCAACTTGAGTACTATCGAGGATCCTAAAGTGACGTACATCAGTGGCCTTGTTAGTAAAGAACTACGTGAGGAGATAATCAAGCTGCTTCATGAGTACAAAGATTGTTTCGTATGGGATTACAAGGATATGCCAGGGTTAAGTCAGAGTTTAGTGGAACACCGACTGCCCATCAAACCTGAATTTCGTCCCTTTCAGCAGCCACCTAGGAGGATGTCCAAGGAAGTCAAGATGAAGGTGAAGGAAGAAATAGAGAGGCTCCTCAAAGTAGGTTTTATCAGACTAGCTAAGTATACTGAGTGGCTGGCAAATATAGTTCCCATAGTCAAGAACAACGAAAAAATTAGGGTATATGTAGATTTTCGAGACTTAAATGTCGCCACACCTAAGGATGTGTATGTAATGCCGGTCAGTGACATGCTCATTGATGCCACGGCCAACCATGAAATGTTAACATTCTGGGATTGTTTTGCTAGCTATAATTAAATCAAAATCGCTGAGGATGATATTCATAAGACAGCGTTCCAGTGTCTAGGGGAAATTGGTACATTTGAGTGGGTTATGATGCTTTCAGGCTGAAGAATGTTGGAGCTACTTACTAAAGAGCCATGGACCTCATTTTCCACGATATTATTGGAAAAATTGTCGAAGTCTACATCGATGACGTGGTCATCAAGTCCAAAAAATAGGGTGACAATGTAGAACATCTCAGGTAGGGATTCGAGAGACTAAGGAGACACTAGCTCAAGCTCAATCCACTAAAGTGTGCCTTCGGAGTTAGAGCTGGAAATTTTCTTGGATTCCTGGTCCATCAAAGGGGTGTGGAGGTGGACGACAACAAGGCTAAAGCGATTACACAGGCAACGCCGCCTAAAAACAAAAAGGAACTACAAAGGTTCCTGGGTCAGGTTAATTTCCTAAGGAGGTTCATCTCTAACTTGGCAGGCAAGACCAAGGTCTTTTCAAAGCTGCTCAAACTAAAGAAAGAAGAAGATTTTCTGTGGGAGGATAGACATCAACAAGCATTTGACAAGATAAAGGAATATTTGTCTTCACCACCAATGCTCATGCTGCCAAGGAAAGACCATCCCCTCCATTTATACTTAGCAGCGTCAGAAACTTCAATCGGATGTGTTTTAGCTCAGAACAACAGTAAAAGTAACAAACAGGCCATTTACTATTTGAGTAGGACTCTTAAAGATGCTGAAGTTAGGCATTCTCTGATTGAAAAAGTGTGTCTGGTCTTATATTTTGCGTGCACTAAGTTAAGGCATTATATGATGGGAAATTTGGTGTTCATGGTGTCCAACACCAACGTGATTAAGTACCTGTTGACAAGGCCGATTATCACTGGGAGAATAGGAAAATGGGTTATTGCGTTAGCCAAATTCTCTCTCCAGTTCCTACCTCAGAAGTCAGTAAAAGGGCAAGCCATCGCAAATTTCCTGGCTGACCATCCAAGCGTAAAGATCCCCGACACTGGGGAACCAGATCTGAATGTATTCTACTTAGAAAAGCGCCCATGGGTTTTAAAGTTCGATGGGTCTAGCACCACTGATGCCGCAAGGGTAGGAGTCATTATCATATCTCCAGCAAGCATCAAAACTACACTCTCTTTCAATCTCAATTTTCCATGCACCAACAATCAAGCCGAGTATAAAGCTCTAATAATTGGGATGGAGATCCTCAAAGAATTTGGTGCCAAAGAGTTAATCATATATGGGGATTCACAACTGGTCATCAGACAACTAAACAGCGAATACAAATGTAGTAGCTTTTCTTTGGCACCGTATTTTGCTGCTGCGGTTCAGTTGTTAGATGATTTTGAGAACATGGATCTATTCTATATTCCACGGGAAGACAATTGGGAGGCAGACTCAATGGCTAGGGCGACTTCCGGAATAAAGATGTCTGATGAGTTGATGTATAAGTTCGTCCTTATGTAGAAGAAAAATTATCCTACCATCGAAAGCTGGGGGATGCCAGTGGACGTGTTTAATACTGATCTAAAATGAACTGGTGGCTGGAGGAGTTCTATTAGAGAATACTTGGAAAATCCAAAAGGAAGGACACCCTATATAATCAAGATGCAGGCACTGAACTATGTCCTATTCGAAGGCACTCTGTACAGGAAAAATGCCGATGGCCTCCTCCTTAGATGTTTAGGCCCGGTGGAGTTAATGGAAGTCTTGAAATAAGTACATGAAGGTGTATACGGCGCTCATCAATCCGGAGAGAAAATGCATTGGTTGATTCGTAGACACGGTTATTACTGGCCCCGGATATTCGATGACTGTTTCAGATATGCTAAGGGCTGTAAGCAGTATCAGAGACACGGGAAAATCTAGAGACTACCAGCCGCGGAATGGACAGGTATAATCAAGCCTTGGCCCTTTCGTGGGTGGGCCATTGACCTGATTAGGAAAATTTATCCAGCATCATCCAAAGGCCATTCTTTCATCATAGTGGCTACGAAATTCTTCACCAAGTGGGTGGAGGCTCAACCGATGAAGAAAGTCGAGCAAAAAGAAGTCATTTAATTTATCAAAGACAGTTTGATCCATAGGTTTGGGATTCCTGAGTCAATTACCACTGACCAAGGGATAATGTTCACTGGAGAATTAGTCAAGGAATTCGCAGAGGATTACGGTATCAAACTATTAAGGTCAAGCCCTTATTATCCTCAGGCAAATGGACAAGCCGAGGCCTCGAACAAAGTTATAATTAACATTCTACAAAAGATGATGGAAGACAATCCCAAGGATTAGCATAACCTCCTCTCCGAGACTTTATGGGCATATAGGACATCGAAACGAAGCGCGACTGGGGTGACCCCATTTTCATTGACCTTCGGACTTGATGCTGTATTACCTATGGAAGTAGTGATGCCCTCTTTAAGGGTTGCATGGCAAAACAATTTGACACCAGAAGACTACTCGCAAGCCATGATGATGGAGTTAGAGGAGTTGAACCACGTGAGGATGGATGCCATCAATAAGATGGTTCTACAGAAAAAGAGGGTAGCCAGAGCCTACAACAAGAAAGTAAGAAAGAAAGATTTTGATGAAGTTGATTTGGTCTGGAAGTTGGTACTGCCTATTGGAAGTAAAGATTGAGTGTACGGGAAATGGTCAATGAATTGGGAAGGGCCATTTAGAGTCCATAAAGTATTGCTTGGGAACTCCTATTGGTTATCAAGCCTATCTGGAGAAGCTCATAGCAAGTACATCAACGACAAGTACTTGAAGAGATACTATCCCACCATGTGGGAAAACATTCGAAACGAGTAGGGTTTAAATGTTCGCATCAATGGGCGACCACTATGAAAATTATTGTGAAGTGGGCTGCCCAACTTTGTAATTGGCTTAGCACAAATAAATGGAATGAAAATTTGGCGCGTCAGTTATTCATTCAAGTTCGAATATAGCAAAACCAAGTACAAAAATCCTTCCAAAATAGGCCACTTCTAGAGCTGGCTACATGTACAGTCCACAAAGATTACAGAAAGGAATATTGAGTATGCCGGATCTCGTCCTACTGGACCAGGCAGTCGTGAATCGTCCTTTTAGTGCCTTTCAGATTGGAGGAGCCCGCTACAATGGAGGGATAGAGCTTCTTTAGCTCTTCACCACTTTCAGTAGCCTCCTGTTTCTGCACCTTCAAGGCTTCCTTTTTGCCCACTAAAGAGGCCCAATGCCCTGACACTTCCTACTGAGCGGCGGCGATCTTTCCTTGAAGTGCCGCAATCTCTTCGTCCCAAGATTTTATTTGAGTAAGGTGGTTATCAGCCGCCAGCTTGGACTGCTTGATGTCCTCAGCAAGGGTCTCTACTGCTTTCTTCTGAAGACCGTAGGGAGCATTAAGAGCCTAGAAGTGACTTATTTGGCCATTGGCATCTTCTCTTTGGCTGGAGCAGGTAGAGAATTGGGCCCGCAAGCTACTGATTCTACCTTTTAAGGAGTTCAGCACTACCTTTTCAGTGGCCAAGAGATCTGAGGATAGAAGAACCTCCATAGCTTGGTGCGACTCCTATACAGTAGCCTCATCTAATGAGTCAAAATCAGAAGAGAAGCAAACATTCACCTTTTTCCTGGCGACAACTGCTTCTTCTGAAGACACCACAATGGGGATAGCGGGAGGAGGATAGAAGACACTTAGATCCATCACAGCCAAGGGGTCCTCCCAAGATAGCTCTTCCTCCATTGCAGCACTAATGGACACTAGAGGCTACCAAGGATAAACACAAGTCAGTAAGGATGTATCATCATAAAAGGAGGCTGGCACGACAAAGTCCATACTGCTGTGGGAGAGGGAGCCTGGTCATCGGGGGTCTTGGTGCAAATGATGTCCTCGGTGACCATGGGTTTAGTGTCCCGTTGACCACCAGTAACTTCCAAACCCCGAGCAACCTTATGGAAGCTTTCAACTTCCAAACCCCGAGCGACCTTATGGAAGCTTAGGACTTCCTCCTCTTCACCTACTCTATCTGAACCCTCATCGCTGGAGACCTCCAGAGTACCAGTGACCCCCTTGAATTTTGGCTGACTAGCCAATCTTCCAGACCTACGGGAACTAGCAGAAGTGGTTTTCTTTTTATCTAGTGTCTTTTTAGCTTTGACACTGGAGGAGGAATTAGGTTGTTTGGGTGTTTTTTCACCTAAGGGAGCTATAAGCCACAAATAAAGTCAGGGAGAAATAGAGAAAGGGGGAAATGGGAAAAAGGGCGGTTACCTTGATCTTCCTTTCGGACCTTGCTTTTGCTCGAGGTAGCAGACGACTTTCCTTTAGAAGCCAAGGGAGAAAGAACACCTGAAAACAAAAGAAAGGGTCAAATACCGGCACAAAGCCCTAGGTGAACAGAAAATTACCAGACATACCTTGATCAAGCGGAGAAAGAATGAAGGTCTGAGAGACATGCCCCCACCAGGAATCAAAAGAGTCGGTTATCGAGATCGGATCCCTCTCGACACAAACGATTGGCATTATTCTAGGGTCTAACAATTTCTCCTGGTGCTTCTCGATGAACTCTTTAATTTCAGCCTCTAACAAAGAAACCCTATTGCCATCCGATTTAGAAAGACGCTGGATAGCATTCGGGCAACCCTGCATCAAACCGAACTGACGGCACCATAGTTGTGGCATATAAATCTCACAGCAGAGCCCCAGCTATTTACCACCCCCTTTCAGCATAGTAGAGGTCCCACTCAAAAGATGCTGAGCCTTGCATACTAAATGTCAATCCCTTTTATGCTCCTCAAGCATGCCAGACATATATCATTGTAGGTGTACTGGGAGGACATCCCATTCCTCCCCATGATCGAAAAGAAACATAGGAGGGGCACCCTGTCCCCTCAAGTTCAGAAAGTACCTTACCACCTCCTCCTAAGGTAGGGGGCAGGTGCAGAAAAAAGCTGCTATCCCAGGGGCGACCTCATCACACCAAGCCGAAGCTGAAGAGCGTAGAGTCGAGAAGTATAGGAGAAGCCACAGTTGGAGAAGCCAAGCCAATGGTGGTAGTTCCTTGAAAGGCTCCGAGGTGACAGCCACATATAGTCCCCGGTAACAGTGACCGAGGAAGATGTTGGCTAGGGAGACCTGTTGACCCTCGCGAGGGCCAAGTTCTTGGTCTCCTTGGTGAGCTGGCCAGCTGGGGAGCAAGTGATGTACTTGGTAACTAAGTACCACATCAAAGCCATGTTTTGACTTGGCAGGTCCAAATCCTTGGCCTGCCTTATTACCTACAAAAGAGGAAAACGAGTGGTTAGGAATGCTGGAAAATAGAGAAGTAGGCAGCAACCAAGTTAAGAGACACTCACCCCATTGAAAGAAGAGATGGTGGGCAGAGAAACCAACGACTCCTCTAAAGAGCTGTCTTCCTCTGGGAAAACAGCGGAAGTAGCCTCCTCCCCTTGCAAAGGGAGGCCAGTAATCGCCACTACGTCTCACAAAGTCACTGACATTGCTCTATGCGGAAAGAGGAAGGAATTGCAACCGTGGCTCCAAAGGTGCAGGGCCCCCATGATGAGGTCCTTGTTAAAGTATTGCTGATGAAGAGACAGCTCCATAAGGCCAGCCACACCAACTTGCCTCCAGCGACTTTCGAAATATGGTCACAGTATGGCCACCTAAGTGGCATATCCCGATGCGTTGGGAATCCATGTCGGTTATTGCCAGGAGAGGCGAAGGAATCATGGTGGACAAGAAGAGTTTCTCCTTTAAGCAGCGAAAAAGGCATGCCAGGAGGGGTGGTTAGGGAGGACGAAGCCCAAGGCTGTAGAGGTAGAGAGAGCTAGAGGGGTTTCCGAGTTTGTAATATAGAAATGGGGGGTTAGTGTCTAAAGAAAATTTTAATAGAGTTTCCCCTGCAAATGGGGGTCCCAAAATTACCTGCAAACAAATACACTCCTAAAACACGCCTCAGTATCCATTACACCAAACAAGCAACCAACACCCAAACCACAAATTCCAGGGACACCCGAAACCTCAGGGGTCACTGGGACCACTCAAGGTCACCAGAAATATGATAGTCATCCAAAATCGAAATAAGGGAGTTCGAGAAGATTCATACCTAACATTCTGTTAAGCGATTTGTGGGGCTTTCGACGGTACAGAGAAGAAGAATGATGGTATTCCTGGAGAAAGACACAGTTTTTGTAATTTAACAGAAGTCACGGGAACAAAGAAAGAGAAAGGGAAGCGCAGGACTACCGGTGGTTGTCGACGGTGAAGAAACTCTCTCAGACGACTGAGCTCCAACGGTGTTAAAGAGTGAAACAATAAAAGATTACGCAACAGTGGGGAAGGTGGCAGAACGACAGGCGCACGAGTCAAAGGAGAGAAGAAGCTTTGAGCAGAATCCTTGAAAACCGTTTCTTTAGGTGGTTGATAAAGGGAAAAGACTAGCCTTTATATATTGACGGCACTAGAAAGGCTGAAAAGGTTATGTTTAAAGGAGCAACGAACGGGACTGCCTCGGGCCAACTGTTTGGTGCGGGTTTTTCATCAGAAAGTCCTTTAAAGTTTTGATGTCCATGCCCATTCAGTGATTCATGTCCGGATGGCCAGTATGGGGATGACTAGAGTTATTACCAGTCTCATGCGGATGACCTTTAGGTATTACCCTGTGGGAAATCGAGGCAGACAAAGTGTCCAGTGGATGTAGCCGGATATTCAAGTGCCACCATTAGGCTTATTCTCCTAAGCCCAATGGTGCAGGGGGTATTTGTTTACACCTAAAATGGGTTCGGCCTATTATTATTGTTTTGGGCCGAAAACTCAATGCCCAAAGAAAATCCATGTTTCGAAGTCCAGAGGAGAGCCACTAACCTAGGCCCATTGGAGTTTGGTGTCTAGCAGAAGGGGGCGTAGTAGAGTTTGAATGGGAGTAGAAAACTGGAAGTCCAAATTTAAAGAAGGGATAAGAGGATAAGATGATGGACACCAGCCAAACTCAATCTTCATCGGATAATATGAGGATTATTTGAATTTTATCTTTATCTAGTGGGATAAAATTTTATCAGGATTACAAGTTCAATTGCAGTAGGACACTCATCATCAGTGGCTATAAATAGGAGTTTTGAAGCAGGAAAAAGGATCCATCCCTTGACAAATAAAAAGCCTGGCATCCCAGCAAACTCTTGAATTCTTTAGCTCTTTATTTTCGGCAATTTCTTTATTTTTCCCTGGCCTAGCATTTTTCTTTCCAATTGTCATTGGCTATTTCTTCAATTTTCTTAGTCATTGCGTTTTTGCCAATTTGTTT
>JAOSBN010000178.1:39043415-39105678 GCA_027563595.1 Erythroxylum suave | reverse complement strand
AAAAATTGTTGTAAGTAATGTATTAGAGAGTATTATGATATTTCCGATAAAATGTTAGGATATGATATATGTATTCCAATTAAGAGTTGGGTTCCAAAAATGGGATCCAACATTTATAGTATCAGAGCAAGAAGATGAATTGATAATGAATAAGAGTTGGACTTCGGAAACGGGGTCCAACAAATGTAGCTCGTAATCAACAAAGAATGCCTAATCATTTTCATAAAAATGCATATAATCAAAACAAATTATGTATACATCATAGAGGTTACACATAATAAAAGACAGACTGATATGATTGTGTCAGTCTAATATGGCTCAAAACTTCACTGGTTTTTGTCTACCACTAATCAATACTCTTCTAAGAATAATTCACATTAACTAATCACAAGAGCAAAAGTACATGTTAAGGTTGCCATGTATTTCTCTAGTCAATTCACACTCTAATTATGACTAAATAATCTTAAAAGCAATAGAAAATGAGAAATTTTTTCATTTTGTTTGTTTGATTTTGAAAACCACCTAAGAAGTCACATAAGCCATAATTAAGCTCAAAACATGCATAAAAGCTAATAACAAACTAAGATTCCCAACCCACACTTAAAACTTACATTTTCCTCAATGTAACATCAAATGCAAGAAATGGAGCATTTAGGGAAAATAGCAATTGCAAAAACGTAAAGAGACATAAATCAACTTCTCTTAGGCTACCTCCCAAGCAGTGCCTTTGTTTAACATCGTTGACTCAACTACACATTGCTTACTCTTTATAACGAGGGGTTTCTAACCCTATCCACTTGGAATCCTTCATAGAAGGGTTCAGTCGATGACCATTGACTTTAAATTCCTTGTTTGTGTGTAGGTTTTCAATTTCAACTGCACTATGTGAAAACATATTAGTAACAAAAAAATGTCCAATCCAACAGGAACACAATTTACATTGGAAAAGCTTAAATCATGAATGGTAGAGAAGAACTTTTTTTCCAACCACAAAATTCTTCCTAACAATCATCTTATCTTGAAATCATTTTATCTTTTCCATGTAAATTTCTGTATTCTTATAAGATTTAAGCCTAAGCTCTTCCAATTCTTACAGTTGTAGTTTCCTTTATTCTCCCACTGCATCAATCTTGATATTGCATTGTTTAATGGCCCAAAAGGCTTTGTGCTCAATTTCTAATGGAAGATGACATGAATTTTTGTAAAGCAGTCTTTATGGAGACATGCCAATCGGTATCTTATATGCAGTCCTATATGCCCAAAGAGCATCATCGAGTTGCTGACTCCAATATTTATGATTTGGGCTCATCATTTTCTCAAGAATAGACTTGATTTCTCCATTTGACACCTTTGCTTGCTTGTTCGTCTGTGGATGATAGGTTGTAGACACCTTATGAGTGACATGATACTTATTTAAAAGGTTTTTCCCCAATCGGTTGCAAAAATGAGCACCCCTGTCACTAATCAATGCTCTCGATGTTCCAAACCTAGTAAAAATGTGAGACTTGATAAATTCTGTAACAACTTTAGAATTGTCAGTCCTGGTGGCTTTAGCTTTTACCCATTTAGAAACATAATCCATAACTAACAAAATGTAAACAAAACCAAAAGAAGAAGGAAACGGTCCTATAAAATTGATGCCCCATACATCAAAATTTTCACATACAAGTATTGGAGATAAAGGCATTTGATCTTTTTGGAATAAATTGCCTTGTTTTTGGCATTGTTCACACACTTTACACAACATATGAGAGTTTGAAAAAATATTTGGCCAATAAAAACGACATTTAAGAATTTTCATAGCATTTCTATTAGGCCCAAAATGACTACCACAAGCATACGAATGGAAAAATTTGAAAATTGATTCATATTAATATTCAGGCTCACATCTTCTAATCAGGTGGTCAAAACAAAACTTCCATAATTGAGGATCTTCCCAAATATAATAATTCGACTCACTCCTTATCCTGTTCTGTTTAGCCTTACTTAACTCATTAGTTATCTTATGGTTCATTAGATAGTTTATAATATCAGCATACCATGGAACCTTACCTTGAAGTCTTAGTAATTGCTCATCTGAAAACAATTCTTACAATAGTACTAACTCCTCCTCCTTCACAACTTGACTTAAGAGATCCGCCATTGAATCCTGTACACCTTTCTTATCTTTTCTCTCCAAAATTAAAGGTACCTTAATGCTATATGATCAAAATATACAATCACTTTATAACCAAGCAAGTAAGGTCTAAATTTATCCAAAGAAAACATAATAGCTAAAAGCTCCTTTTCAATGGTGAAATAGTTGCAATGTGCTACATTAAGTGTTCGGGAAGCGTAGTAAATAACATGAGTCATTTTGTCACATTTTTTGACCAACGACGACTCCCACATCAAAGTTGGTCACATCACACATAATTTCAAATGGTTGACTCCAGTTAGGTGAATGATGATCGGAGTTGAAGTCAAAAGTTCTTTCAACTTGTCAAATGCTTCCTTGCATCCCTCACCAAACTCCAAAGGTATATCTTTTGTAAAAAATGACAGAATTTCATTGAAATCTTATTGAAGTCCTTGATAAACCTGTGATAAAAACCTGCATGGCCAGGAAAAGAACAAACCTTCCACATAATTTTAGGTTAGGGTAAGTTTAGCACTATTTATATCTTAGCATTATCGACCTTAATTCCTTTAGATGAGATTACATGTCCAAAACTATTACTTGTTCAACCATAAAATGACATTTGTTACAATTAAGAACAAGATTAGTTTCGATGTAACGTTAATTACATAATGTAGATTATCCAAGCATGCATCAAATGAATCCCCACATGTAACACCCCATATTAGGGGTTAGAACATTAAGAAAATTTAGTACATTTTATTCTTTGCATATTTGAATATTTTCTTATTGTGTATAAGCATTTTGGACACATACAACATGCATTCATGACACTTTTTTTGGGTAACAAAGAATTATGAACTGCAAATAAATTATGAAAATTTTATTCGGAGACTATTAGTATTATTTTGGAATTTTTGGTAAATTTTTGGAAAAATATTGAAAGATCCTAGTGTGACATATGGACTGACTAAAGATTGACATGTGGCAACATTCATTGCGTGACAAATGGCATATTGACATGTAACACTTATATATGAAGGACAAATGGCTCACATTCTTTGAGCCATGTGTCAATGAGTTAATAAAAGATGAAGCTCATTGTTTGCTCTTCGGTTTTGCTTGGTTTTGCCTCAACACTGAACCTTGTTCTACACTCAAGCTACTGGTGATTTTTATAAAAGAAAGGTAAGTGAAAATTTTATGTTTCTGGTGCTGTGAATAAGTTTGATGATGTTTCACGATTGAGAAAAGGAATACATGCGCGAATTGTGTATGAAGCACTTCGGTAATAGTGATGAAAGATAGGAATTTACAGTAGTGAGAGAAAGCTTGTGTAAGTAATTGGTTTTTAGTATTTAAATATAGATGTGATTTATTTGAGTTTTGCTAGGCTGAAATGGAAGTAAAAGAATTGATTTAAGTGTGTTACGTGTTCATTGAATAAGAGGGAAGTCTAAGAATTTCTAGGAATGGATAGCAGTAGAGTTTTTTGTGAAAGTTCGCCGCGGCAAAGGAAAAAGTCCGCTGCGGCCAACTCTTTTTGGTTCGCCGCAGCCAGCATGAAGAAGAAGTTGAGTTCTCCGCGGCGAGCATGAAGAAGAAGTTGAGTTCGCTGCGGAAAACTTTTGTAAAAAGGTCAAAGAATTCTGCTATCTGGAAAGTTCGCCGTGGCAAACTTTTGGCTCGCCACGGCGAAGTTTCCTAACAGCTTGAATATAATTCAGTATTTTGAGCATAACTTTCTTTGTAGTTATCCAAATAGAGTGATTTTTTATTCAGAGTAAACTAAAGACATAAGAATAAAAATTTTATGTAGAGATTAGAATCTAATTTTGCCTCTAAGAATTTCATAATTTGATTGGAAGTTAAGATAGGAATTTTGATAAAGCTCAAGAACATCTTGAAATCTTTTCAGTATAACTTTTAGTATACTAAACCAAATTGGATAAACTTGGTATCATTGGAAACCTAAGACAAAGAGGGACAATTTTATAGAAGGAAGTATTACCTAATTTCCTTGTCTACCTAGTGATAACAATTGAAAAATGTGTACCCAAAAGTTGGTTGTGAAATAAATCTGGATTGAGGAATTGAGTATGATTTCGAATGATTGAGAATGCGACAAGATTAAGGATAAGAAACCCGAAATTTGTCATAAACATGCATCATACATATTCAGTATACATGAGTGTACATAATTGAATTCATAATTGTGCACAATAATGATATATGTTTGTATTAAATGTTTTAGAGGAACCCATCGAGCGACCGATTCCAGATATTACCGGGGCATCGAGGCAATAAGCAATAAGGGAGTTTTTGTAAGTAATTTTAGACGGTATTTTTGTAAGTAATCTAAATGATCAAATTTGATAATTTTTCTTTGATTGTTTTGTTTGTTACTGCTTTTGGTTCATTGAATGATTTGCAAAGCTGTCATATTGATATGTTGAATTTTTGGTATGAAAGCAATGATTGGATAATTATGTTGCTCATGAAATGAATTTGTTTGGTTTTAACACTGTCAAGTCCTAGTCGTAGGTAGGCATGCCTCGAAGGGTCTGCAGCTGCTTCTGTGACACTCGGTGTCTTCTGTTATCGACACTTCGGTGTCTTCTATTATTGACACTTTGGTGTCTTCCATTAGTGACACTTCGGTGTCTTCTGTTATTGACACTTCAATGTCTTATGTTAGTGACACTTCGGTGTCGAGACTTCGGTCTCTTCTCCACAAATCCCGTTACCCGCTTCTGTAAATGGACTTAACAATCATATGTTTTGTATTCTGATTTCTGTTTGACTTTGATATAAACAAGAAAATGTGTTTTGATTATGAAGGGTTATACCCTCTTTTGAGACTTAGTTCTGTTTCTGTACAATCTGTTTGAGATCCAATACTATATGTTTGAATTGTTCGTTCTGATAAACTATTAATCCATGCTTCTGATATATTATAATTGTGTATAATTAGTTGTCAGTTTATGCCTAGTTTAGTTATTACTAAGCTATATGCTTAGCACGGTGTATTTGCCCCGTGTAGGTTCAGAGAGATGGACATAAGGGCTGGGACGAGTCAACCGTAGTGGTCAATGGAGTCTGAGTCTTGTTTTGTTAAAATCCTATTTTTGGAGTTTGTTTTAGGTTTGTCTTTGATATATATGACTTTGGATTTAATTGAAGGTTTTTAATAACCTTAATTCAAGCTGCTCTGGGAAATTTTGATATGTGATGCATGTTGTTGAGACTTCTAGAAATTATTGAATGTATGTATGTACAAGTCTTTTATATGTTTCGAAATGTTTCATTTTCAGTGTGTTCTGTATATGTGGCACTCATAATATCCTCCCAGGAGGTATTAGGGCGTCACATCTTTTTGGTATCAAAGCCTGGTTTAGGCGATTCTGGTTTAACCAGCATTTAACTATTTCTTCTATTTGAGTGTACAAGTTGTGTTTTGGCCTAATGCAGTGTCCCATATTTTATCTATAGAATTGTCGATGGAAGGATCTCGCGATACTATTGACGAAGTTGCTGAAAGCAATCAGCCTGAGCAAACTCGTCCAGTAATATCTGAACCTCTGGGGTCAATCGAGGTGAAGCTGAAGTACCACCTCCTCGTCTAGCTCAGGGCGAGGTTTTGATTAAGCTGTCCCAAGATATGATGACATTGTTGCATCGTATGACTGCACCTAAGGCTCCGATTGATCAGTTGTGGAAGTATGGAGACGAGGAATTTACTGGGACATCTCTGGAGGAATCTAAAAGGGCTGAGTTTTAGATTGAGAAAGTGAAGAGGGTACTAGATGAAATTAATTGTCCAACTGCGCAGACGGTGCACTATGCTGTCTCCCTTCTATAGGGAGCAACTTATAAATGGTGGAAGTTCGTTCTGAGGAGTCCTCAGCTGCTGGTATCTCTAACTTGGGATTTCTTTACCCAAGAATTTTAAGCTAAGTATGTGACAGAGGCTTATAGAAAGGATAAATGGAAGAAATTTTTGAACTTGAAGTAGAGAAATTTATCAGTTGCTGAGTATGATCGGGAGTTCAACCGACTCAGTAAGTATGCACCTGAATCTGTGCTTACTGAGGAGTTTCAATGTCAACAGTTTAAGGATGGATTGCATGATTCCATGAAGGAGCATCTGGCAGCAGTTACTCTGTTGCAGCAAGTGACGTACCATCAACTGGTACAGGCTGCAATGAAATTGAGAGACAAGAGATGGTTAAGAGAGAAAGGAGTCGAAGAAGGGGTTTCGGTAGAGGAGGCCAGTCCTCGAGGAAACAGAGTTGAGAAGGTATTATTTCTGCACCGGTAAATATTCAGAGATCTGTGACACGGGGAAGGCAACAAAACTTTCCCTCTTTGGTTGTTTCTGGTAGGGGGTCATCTGAAGGCCGAGGTTCTAAACCCCCGAAGTTCTCTGATTGTTCTGTACATCATTGGGGAGTTTGCAGAAGGGCTACAGGAGCCTATTTTCGTTGTGGTAGTACTAAGCATAAGATAGTCAGTTGCCCTCTCAACTAGGCTCAGACATCACAAGCCAATCGAGAGGTCTTTCATGCAACTGCTGGGAATCGAGGACATGGTAGAGGTCGAGGAGGATCTGGGCAGAATAGACAAAATCAGAGTAACCAATCATAAACTGTGAATCGGCCAGCTGTGCCTACTACTTCAGGTCGAGCTTATGCACTAAAAGCTCGTGAGGAACAGGATGCACCGGATGTTATTGCTGGTATGGTTTCTCTCTTTGATTCTGAAATGTATGCATTAATTGATCCTGGATCTTCACATTCATATATCTGTGTTGGAGAAGTGTTTGATAAGGAGATGCTTATACATTAGTTAGAGTACGGTATACAAGTAACTAGTCCTCTGGGTAGTAATGTGTTGGTTAATCAAGTGTATAGGAATTGCCCAATTATGATTCAAGGAAATGACTATGTAGCATATCTGATCAGATTGCCTTTCCATGAATTTGATTTGATTCTGGGGATAGATTGGTTATCCAAGCATCAGGCAGTAATTGACTGTAAGGCTAAGACTGTTATACTTAGGAGATCTGATCAATCTGAAGTAATATTGCATGGCGTCTACACTAATTCCTTAGTTAAGGTGAAATCTGCTATGCAAGCCCGAAAGCTTCTCAGGAAGGGTTGTGCTTGATTCCAAGAAGGAGGGTGGAAAACTGCTTGATATTCTGGTAGTGAATGAATTTCCAGATGTATTTCCTGAGGAATTACCTAGACTCCCTCTTGAGAGAGATGTGGAGTTATCTATTAAAGTTATACCTAGCACTGCTCCTATATCCAGAGCATCGTACAGAATGGCTCCTATTGAGTTAAAGGAGTTGAAGGTGCAGTTACAAGAACTTCTAGATAAGGGGTTTATTCGACCCAGTGTATCACCGTGGGGAGCATCGGTGTTGTTTGTTAAGAAGAAGGATGGCACACTACGGATGTACATTGACTATAGACAATTAAATAGAGCCACAGTGAAGAATAAGTATCTGTTGCCAAGGATTGAAGACTTATTTGATCAGTTGAAAGATGCAGGAGTGTTTTCAAAGATAGATTTACGATCGGGGTATTATCAGCTTCGGGTAAAGGATGTGGATGTACCAAAGACTGCATTTAAGACTCGTTATGGACATTATGAATTCCTAGTAGTGCCATTCGGGTTAACTAATGCTCTAGCAGCATTTATGGACCTAATGAATAGAGTGTTCAAGCCTTATTTTGACTAGTTTGTTATAGTGTTTATTGATGATATCCTAGTCTATTCTAGGAATGAACAGGATCATGCGGAGCATCTCCGAATTGTATTACAGACTCTAAGGGAAAGACAGTTGTATGCTAAGCTGAGTAAGAGTGATTTATGGCTTCAGGAGATATCATTTTTAGGGCATATTGTCTCTTCTGAAGGAATCAGAGTTGATCCTAGTAAGATAGATGCGATTGTTAATTGGAAACCACCACGGAATGTAACAGAAGTGAGAAGTTTCTTGGGTCTGGCTGGTTATTATTGTCGGTTTGTTAAGGGATTCTCAGTGATAGCATCCCCTTTAACTAAACTGCTACGGAAGGAAGTGAAGTATGAATGGTCTGATAAATGTTAGAGTAGCTTTGATCAGTTGAAAAGTATGCTTACTGAAGCTCCTGTATTAGTTCAACCCACTTCTGGTAAGGAGTATGTTATGTATACTGATGCATCTGGAATTGGTTTAGGTTGTGTTTTGATGTAGGAAGGAAAGGTAGTTGCTTATGCCTCTAGGCAACTAAAGACTCATGAACATAATTACCCTACTATAATCTAGAACTTACAGCAGTAGTGTTTGCCTTAAAAATTTGACGGCACTACTTATATGGTGAAAGGTATAAAATTTTCACAAATCATAAGAGTCTGAAGTATCTGTTTACTCAAAAAGAACTCAATCTAAGACAATGGTGATGGTTGGAACTGTGTATTATGGATTATCATCCAAGTAAGGCTAATGTTGAAGTAGATGCCTTGAGTCGGAAGACAATTTCAGCATTATCAGTGAAGCAAGGTGAATGGGAACTTGAATATGATGGAGCTTTAATAGCTCAGCTGAAAGCAAGGCCTAAGTTGGGGCAAGAAATTTGTGATGCTCAAAGAGCTGATGATATGATGCTCAGAGAGCTGATGATAAGTTACAACAACTTATCTTGGCTACTTAGGAAGGTAAACAGTCTGATTTTTTGATGCAAGGTGGTGGTGAATTGTATTATAAGGATCGACTATGTGTGCCAGATAACGATGAATTGAAGAAAAAGTTATTGTTTGAGGCTCATAATACAGTCTTTACTATGTATCCGAGTGGAAACAAGATGTATCAGGATTTGAAGTAGTATTACTGGGGGGTAAGTATGAAACGGGATGTTGTGGATTATGTAGCAAAATGTCTGACATGCCAGCAGGTTAAAGCTGAGCACCAGGTTCCATCCGGTTTGTTACACCCTATTTCTATTCCTCAGTGGAAATGGGATAACATTACCATAGACTTTGTCACTGGACTTCCTCTCACTCAAAGGAAGCATGATGTTGTATTGGTGATTCTAGATAAGTTCACTAAATCTGTTCATTTTTTGCTTGTTCGTCTTGACTATTCTTTAGATAGGCTTGCAGATTTGTATGTAAATGAAATAGTGAGACTGCAAGGAGTACCATTGTCTATTATTTGAGATCGTGATCCTCGATTTACTTCGAGATTTTGGAAAGGTTTACAAAAGGCTCTGGGAACTCAGGTTAAGTTTAGTACTGCTTTCCATCTCCAGACAGATAGACAATCTGAACAAGTTATATAGATATTGGAAGATATGTTGCGGGGTTGTGTGTTAGAGTTTCCCGAGAGTTAGGGTAATTATTTGACTTTGATGGAGTTTGTTTATAATAACAGTTATCAGGCGAGAATTGGTATGGCACGTTATGAAGCGTTTTATGGTAGGAAATGTAGAACCCTGGTATGTTGGACTGAATTGAGTGAAAAGAAGATGATCAGGCCAAAAATTGTGAAAGATATTGAAGAGAAGATTCAGATTATTCGGCAAAGATTGAAAGTTACCAGTGATAGGTAGAAGTCTTATGCTGACCTAAAAAGGAGAGATATTGAGTATCAAGTAGCAAGAAGGTGTTCTTGAAGGTGTTACCATGGAAACACATACTTCGGTTTGGAAAGCAGGGTAAGCTTAGTCCGCGTTTCATTGATCCTTATGAAATTCTGAAAAGAATTGGACCAGTAGCTTATCAGTTGGCTCTACCTGAAGAATTGGTCAGACTACATGATGTGTTTCATGTTTCCATGCTAAGATATCAGTCTGATGCTTCAGACAAGATTCCTGTGTAAGAAATTCAGGTACAACCTGATTTTTCCTATGAAAAAAGAGTCAGTTTTGATATTAGCCAGAGAAGTCAAACAGCTCAGCAACAAATCAGTGCCTTTGGTAAAAGTACTTTGGCAACATCATGGACTTGAGGAAGCAACATGGGAACCTGAAGAAACGATGAAAGCTCAGTACCCACAACTATTCGGATCAGGTATGAATTTTGAGGACAAAATTTCCTAAGGAGGGAAGAATTGTAACACCCTATATTAGGGGTTAGAATATTAAGAAAATTCAGTATATTTTATGCTTTGCATATTTGAATATTTGCTTATTGTGTATAAGCATTTTGGACACATACAACATACATTCATGACATTTTTTCAAGGTGAAATGGAATTGTGAAATGCAAATAAATTATGGAAATTTTATTCGGAGACTATTAGTATTATTTTGGAATTTTTAGTAAATTTTTGGAAAAATATTAAAAAATGGACCAATCCTAGTGTGACATGTGGACTGATTAAAGATTGACATGTGGCAGCATTCAATGTGTGGCAAATGGCATATTGACATGTAACATTTATATATGAAGGACAAATGGCTCACATGCTTTGAGCCATGTGTCAATGAGTTAATAAAAGATGAAGCTCATTGTTTGCTCTTCGGTTTTGCTTGGTTTTCCCTCAACACTGAACCTTGTTCTACATTCAAGCTACTAGTGATTTTTATAAAAGAAAGGTAAGTGAAAATTTTATGTTTTTGGTGCTGTGAATAAATTTGATGATGTTTCACGATTGAGAAAAGGAATACATACATGAATTGTGTATGAGGCATTTCGGTAATAGTGATGAATGATAGGGATTTATAGTAGTGAGAGAAAGCTTGTGTAAGGAATCAGTTTTTAGTGCTTAAATATAGATGTGATTTCTTTGAGTTATGCTAGGCTGAAATGGAAGTAGAAGAATTGATTTAAGTGTGTTATGTGTTCATTGAATAAGAGGGAAGTCTGAGAATTTCTGGGAATGGATAGCAGTAGAGTTCTCTGTGAAAGTTCGCCGCGGTGAAGGAAAAAGTCCGCTGCGGCCAACTCTTTTTGGTTCGCCGCGGCGAGCATGAAGAAGAAGTTGAGTTCGCCGCGGCAAACTTTTGTGAAAAAGTCGAAGAATTCTTCTATCTGGAAAGTTTGCCGCGCAGCAAAGTTTCCTGACAGCTTGAATATACTTCAGTATTTTGGGCATAACTTTCTATGTAGTTCTCTAAATGGAGTGATTTTTAATTTGGAGTAAACTAAAGATATAATGATACAAATTGAATGAAGATATTAGAATCTAATTCGGCTTCTAAGAATTACATAATTTGATTGGAATTTGAGATAGGAATTTTGATAAAGCTCAAGAACATCTTGAAATCTTTTCAGTATAACTTTTAGTATACTAAACCAAATTTGATAAACTTGGTATCATTGGAAACCTAAGACAAGGAGGGAATATTTTCTAGAAGGAAGTATTACCTAATTTCCTTATCTACCTGGTGATAACAGTTGAACAATGTGGACCCAAAATTTGGTTGTGAAATAAATCTGGATTGAGGAATTGAGTATGATTTCACATGATTGAGAATACGATAAGATTAAGGATAAGAAACCCGGAATTTTTCATAAAATGCATCATACATATTCAGTATACATGAGTGTAAATAATTGAATTCATAATTGTGCACAATAATGATATATGTTTGTATTAAATGTTTTAGAGGAACCCATCGAGCAACCGATTCCAAATATTGCCGGGGCATCGAGGCAATAAGCAATAAGGGAGTTTTTGTAAGTAATTTTAGACGGTATTTTTGTAAGTAATCTATATGATCAAATTTGATAATTTTGCTTTGATTGTTTTGTTTGCTACTGCTTTTGGTCCATTGAATGATTTGCAAAGCTGTCATATTGATATGTTGAATTTTTGGCATGAAAGCAATGATTGGCTAATTATGTTGATCATGAAATGAATTTGTTTGGTTTTAACACTGTCAAGTCCTAGTTGTGGGTAAATAGGCATGCCTAGAAGGGTCTACAACTACTTCTATGACACTCGATGTCTTCTGCTAACACTTTGGTGTCTTCTGTTATTGACACTTTGGTGTCTTTTGTTAGTGACACTTTGGTGTCTTCTATTATTGACACTTCGGTGTCTTATGTTAGTGACACTTCGGTGTCAAGACTTCGGTCTCTTCTGTACAAATCCCGTTACGCACTTCTATAAATGGACTTAACAGTCATATGTTTTGTATTCTGATTTCTATTTGACTTTGATATAAACAAGAAAATGTGTTTTTATTATGAAGGGTTATACCCTATTTTGAGACTCAGTTCTGTTTCTATACAATCTGTTTGAGATCCAATACTATATGTTTGAATTGTTCGTCCCGATAAACTGTTAATGCATGCTTCTGATATATCATGATTGTGTATAATTAGTTGTCAGTTTATGCCTAGTTTAGTTATTACTCACTAAGCTATATGCTTAGCACAGTGGATTTGCCCCGTGTAGGTTCAAAGAGAAGGACATAAGGACTGGGACGAGTCAACCGCAGTGGCCAATGGAGTCTGAGTCTTGTTTTGTTAAAATCCTATTTTTGGAGTTTGTTTTTGGTTTGTCTTTGATATATATGATTTTGGATTTAATTGAAGGTTTGTAATAACCTTAATTCAGACGGCTTTTGAAAATTTTGATATGCGATGCATGTTGTTGAGACTTCTGGAAATGATTGAATGTATGTATGTACAAGTCGTTTATACGTTTCGAAATGTTTCATTTTAATTGTGTTCTATATGTGTGGCACTCACAATATCCTCCCAGGGGGTATTAGGGTGCCACACTGTAGACAGTAAAATCACCCATAAAGACCTCAATAATATGTTCAACATACTCAAAGAAAATACTTACCGTGCATCTTTGAAAGGTGGTTGGGGCATTGTAAAGTCCAAACAACATCCTTTTGTAGGCAAATGTACCAAATGTGCATGTGAGTCTTGTTTTCTCCTCATCCTCCGGAGCTATCACGATTTGATTATATCCCAAATACCTATCCAGAAAATGGTAGTGAGATCCTCCTGCAAGTCATTCAAGCATCTGATTGATGAATGGGAGTGGAAAGTGATCCTTGGGTGTAGCAGCATTCAACTTCCAGTAATCGATACACACTCACCATCCATTTTGAATTCTTGTAGACACAAACTCGTTATTCTCATTATTCACCATAGTAATCCTAGTTTTCTTCAGTACTACTTGGACTGAACTCACCCATTTACTATCTGAAATTTGATAGATTATACCAACATTAACTAACTTTAAGATCTCCATCTTTACCACTTCTATCATTAGAGGATTCAACCTTCTTTATGATTTGATGGTTTGGATCCTTCTTCCAACTAAATTCGATGCGTACATGTCGAAGGGCTAATACCTTTGATGTCAACTATGGTCCACCCTATAGCTGTGATGTGGTCCTCAAGCACTCGAATGAGCTTTTCTTCTTAAAACTTGGTTAAATTCCTAGCTATGATTACCACAAGTGTTTCTCCTTCTCCCAAAAACATATATTTTGAGTAATCCGATAATTACTTCATTTCAATTATGGGTGCCTACATAACTGAAGTTAAAGATTTCATATTAGACATTGACAATTTAATATTTTGAAATACATACCTTTTTGGTATTGTTTGTAGAGATTACAGTGCTAGCTCAATTTCTTCCATGTAATGAGCAAGTTGGAATTTTGTAAAATGTTTTTCGTTAAACTCATGCAAAGAACTACTTCTAACTTGTCTTTACCATCCATATCAAAAATTTCTTGAGACAAAGAATCAACGACATCAATTGATAAAACAGAACGAACATCATTAGGGTACCTCATAGCTTTAAAAATATTAAAGCAAACAATTTCATCGTCAAACTCGATAGTTAATGTTCCTGCATCCATG
The DNA here is from genome assembly GCA_027563595.1 of Erythroxylum suave. Lineage (NCBI taxonomy): Eukaryota > Viridiplantae > Streptophyta > Magnoliopsida > Malpighiales > Erythroxylaceae > Erythroxylum > Erythroxylum suave. The sequence goes on along the minus strand of JAOSBN010000178.1, from coordinate 39,091,730 downwards.
TTGATTTTTGTCTTTGATGTCTTCAAAAATGGTCGACCTAAAAGGATAAGTGCAAAATTAGACAAAGGTTCTCCCCTTCCCATGTTCAACACATAAAAGTCAGCTGGGAATACCAATTTCTTAACCTACACTAAAACATCCTCTAAAACTCCTTTTGAGATAAGCATTAAATCTATCAACTAATTGAATTATAACATATGTTTCTTTCAATGATCCCAAATTCAATGAAGTGTAAATGAAATATGGTATAACATTAATTGAAGCTCCTAAATCTATCATTGCCTTTTCAAATTAGGTATCACCAATTTTGCAGTGAATTTTAAATGTACTGAGATCCTTAAACTTTGGGGAAGCTTTCTTTGACTGATTGCAGATACGTTCTCCCCCATATTTACTTTCTCGTCTCCCCTCAATTTCCTCTTAGACATGCATAATTCCTTGAGGAATTTGGCATTCAGAAACTTGCTTAATGGCATCAATTAGAGGTGTGTTCACCTCTACCTTTTTGAACATCTCCAAAATCTACCTATCTTGTTCCTCTTTCTTCAATTTAGCATACTTGCTAGGAAAATTAAGTAAAGTTTTAGTAAAATTTTTAACCATAGGAGATTTAGAATTGACCTGAGTTCTCATTTCCACTTCTTTTGGAGGCACTTCAAGTTCTTTTTCAAATTCTTCATCATTGCTAATAACAAAAGCCTTGTGTGGGCTATTATTTCTTCACTTTTCAAGGTGATAGCACTTGCATTTTCTTGATGGTTGAGCTTGTCTTTAATATGGTTGTTAATAGGAACTTTGTTGATGTCCTTGCTACCTATAGTTATTAAATAGAGGATTCTTCCACCCTAGGTTCTATGCCTATGGGTGGTTAGGAATCCTTTGTGATTAACTGGGAAAGCTTACAAAAGCATTCACTAATTATGAAGATGTATCCTGCAAAGTGGGACACATTTCAATGGGATGCTTAACATTATGCAAATTCCACATAATCTGATTTGTTGAGCACCACTTGCAAACATTTCCCTGACCAAAGATGTCAACCCAATTATTTGTTGCTCTAATATGGTAGTACCAGCTTTATTAACATTCAATGGTTGAGGGTCCTTTTGAATATTGAATTGATAAGAGTTAGCAGTCATGTTGGAAATGAGATTTCTGGCTTCAAATTTCTTTCTTGTGGTAGAAGCCCCTCCTAGAAATACTAGATCAAGAGCTACTCGCTAATTTTATGATACAAGTAGCTAGCACATAACCTCTTGAAACACTCTCAATACTCATATAATGTTTCCCTATGATGTTGTTGAATTGTACAGATCTCTTTCCGAATATTTGCAGCTTGAGACGTAGGAAAGTATTTTTCTAGAAAAAGTCTCTGCATCTCATTCCAAGTGGTAATTGATCCGGAGGCCAAGCACTAAAGCCAATCCTTGGCAGTGTCTCCCAACAAGAATGGAAGTGCCCTCAACTTAATATTTTCTTATTATACCCCAATTGGCTTCATGTTAGAACAGACCACGTGGAACTCCTTAAAATGCTTGTAAGGATCTTCACCTGGTAAACTACAAAAAGTAGGTAAAAGATGAATTAGGCCAGATTTAAGCTCAAAAGAAACATCAATAGTAGGAAAATCAATACACAACGGTTGATGATTAAAATCAGTGGTAGTTAACTATTTAAGAGTATGATCATTACTTTGTTCATCCATGTTAGAAGCAATCTCAGAAATGGAATCGCTAGAAGAATCAGAAAGTAAATCTAAGGCTATTTGAATTCCGAGTGAAGAGTCAAGTCTTTTGTTAGATGATGATGGATCCTTGGAACTTTGTATAACTTATCTTCTCTCTCGGAGTAACATTCTTTAAAGTTCTAGATCAAATTTCAATTCACCAGTGTGAAAAGATCGTGTCATACATTGTAACTAACCAAATAAGAAAAGAAGTTAATAAAATAGAAATAAAAATAAACAAATAAACTTAGAAAAGAAAGGGTTAGTAATCCCTAATAATAGTGCCAAAATTGATAGCGCGACGTAATGTTAGTCAAAATAAACTAGACCTTTTACTGTAGCAGTGGTGAGTCTAGATCGATTCCACAGAGAGTGTGTGTAAAGTTTATGAAATAAAATTTAATTAGTGTTTAGGCTTTAGGTGGTTTTGATTTTAAAAATAAGAAAAATAAAATAAAGCTAAAATAACTAACAAAAGCAATTTAAAGAAAACATGTAAAAAAATTGATGAAAGTGGGAATTCAGTAGGGACCCTGTTCTTTATTTCAATCTCAGCCCATACCCTAATTAAACATATTTAAATAATTTGTTGTTCTTAAACCTCTCCTAGTAACTATTAATCATGGGTTAATAATTAACCCAAGTTTTTCCTTAGGTAGCGTTTAATCAAGATATAATTGTTAATTAAACCTAACTACTTAATGGCCTAGGATACGATCTCTAGATTCAATTGGGTAGTAGCATTATGAATTAGGAAAATCAATTAATCAAGGAAACAACCATATGCGATGTGTCATTTAACCTAGGTTATATTATCCTTAACGATTACAAACCATTAGTTACTACAAATAAATTTCAACATAATAATTACAAATTATATTTAATATTTAAGCTATGGGCTTTCATGAAAAACGGTTCAATAGAGCATTAAAATCGTTCTCATATAATACCCAATCAATCCATACAAGATAACGTAAACAATCCGTAAAGAGGTAAAGAAAATGATACACAACAATAATTTGCTAGGTGTGCTCCTCGGCCTCGATTGCACCTCCGAACTGGTGTTGGGAAAGTTAGCCTTCCATCTCGACCTTTAAGCTTTCACCATTGGCCGTACTCTCTATCGCCACTTTCGGTGTTGATGAACAAAGAAAAATCAAAGAGAAATAATAGAAAAGTGATTTTAGTTAGGTCTGTCCCCCTCTCCTTTCTGTCATCACACGCTTTTCCTTATGTAGTAAAATTCAGGTTTAAACTGAGGGACACCTGGCATTAATAGAAACGCATGTCTTTCTCAAGCCTGTCTTTCAGGAACTCCACTCCTCCCCCTGCATACCAAGCTCCACTCTTTGATACAAGACAACTCTTGGAAGTTTCCACTTCATTTACAACCTGGTGCTCCCCCTAATCCTATTTTACATGAGACGTTTCTCAAAAAAAATAAGCCAGTCCATTTTCTTATGACAAAGCTATCATACATTTGTTATGACGAAGTAATAGCAAGGTTAACTGGTTTAAAATCATGTGGTGCAAAGCCTTGCCAACGAGGCTCTCCTTTAATCTTTAGTTGGCAATCCAATATAGGCTTAACACTACGGATCGACTTCCTTTCTTACAAGTTGATAAATCTTGCCCTATGTACTTGGTATATAAGGAACCTAGGAATCATCTCTTTTTCAAATACCCTCTCAACAAAGATGTTGGGGTCCACATCACTACGAACTGCCTATGGTGTAACTCTGGGGACTTGTTTCCAAACATCCTGCATCGCATTTCCCACCTAAACTTTTGCACATATAATGTCTAGCTGATATATATTATTGCTCTTGGTGTTTGTATCTACAATCTATGGGGTGAAAGGTATAAGACTGATTAGGTTGTAACGTAACTTTCATTGAACTCATAAGATTATTTATATGATACATGCAAACCCTAAGGGTATTCTCGTAATCTCGCAATTATTATTAAACATCGCCTATATGCCCCTGCAAGATGGAGGCTCTAGAAGAGACACCAATCTTGCTCCTAAGTGGAAGAAACAAGGATCTCGATAATGGCTTCGTGAGGATGTCCGCCAGCTGATCAGAAAAGGAGACATGAGTAACCCGAAGCATACCATAATAAACCTGCTCACGAATGAAGTGAAAATCCAACGCCAAGTGTTTCATTCGAGAATGAAAAACAGGGTTGGAGCACAAGTGAGTGGCCCCAATATTATCACAATAGATCACAGGAACTTTCGGGATAGTAACCCCAAGCTCTGAAAGAAGAGAACAAACCCACCGCAGTTCGGCTGAAGTAGCTGCCACAGCACGGTACTCAGCCTCAGTCGACGATCGAGCAATAGTGCGTTGCTTTTTCGAACTCCAGGAGATAGGACTACCCCCTAAGTACACAAGATAACCAGTCGTGGAGGTATAATCATCCTTATCCCTAGCCCAATCAGAGTCTGAAAAAGCATACAGAGACATCGGTGCACCATGGAGAATGAGAATACCCAAATCAATGGAACCAGAGAGATAGCGCAGTAACCTCTTAACAGCAGTCCAGTGAACAGTAATAGGACGATGCATAAACTGTGAGAGCTTGTCGACAGCGAATGCAATGTCTGGTCTGGTGAGAGAAAGATACTGGAGACTACTAACAACCATACGATATTCCATAGGATCAGACAGGGCAGTACCGGTTTGAAGAGTAAGAGCACACTTAGATTTAGAGGTGTAAGAACAGAGTTTGCATCCAACATATTTTTCTTAGTCAAAAGATCTCTGATGTACCCTTGCTGAGACAAAAGTAGCCCATCGGGATGCTTGATCACATCCACACCCAAGAAGTAAGAAAGAGATCCTAAGTCTTTCAACGAGAACTGTGCAGACAGGAGATCAAGAAAGCGACCAAGTGCGCAGTCATCAGAACCTGTAACAATAATATCATCCACATACACAAGCCCATAGAGTCTCACACCACCAGACATACATATGAAAAGAGAGGTGTCAGCCAAAGAATTATAAAAGCCCTGACTCAGTAAGAATGAACGCAGCTCCGAATACCAGGCACGAGGAGCTTGCTTCATCCCATAAATAGATTTGCTCAATTTGCTCACATAATCCAGTCTATCCTGATCAACAAATCCCTGAGGCTGCATCATATAGACATGTTCATGTAACCTACCCTGCAGAAAAGCATTGTTAACATCGAGTTGGCGAAGAAACCATCCATAGCTAATAGCGATGGAAAGAACAATGCGAACTGTAGTAGGCTTCACCACTGGACTAAAGGTGTCATGATAATCCACCCCAGGATGCTGATGAAAACCCTTAGCAACCAGGTGAGCCTTATATCGATCAACAGAACCATCAGACTTCCGTTTGGTACAGAACACCCACTCGCAGCCCACAATATTCTGAGACGAGGACCGAGGAACCATTTCCCAAGTACCATTGGTAACCAAGGCCTCATATTCTTCCGAAATTTCCTGACGCCATTTGGGATCCTTCAAGGCCTGTAAGGCTGTAGAAGGTTCCACATCTGGAGAGACAACTTGAGCACTGTAAGAAAATTTGGGAATTGGCTTCAAAATATGATTTTTGCTCCTGGTGACTATGTGATGAGGGGGTGCCTCGGCCACTGGAGATGGGGCCGACGGTGTGGATGACGAGGGCGGATCCAGCTGAGGAGAGTTGGTGATGGAGGGAGGTGAACTCGGAGGGACCACTGAAGGAGTGGTAGAGGCCTCAGACTGTGGAGACAGGAAGGACAACACTGTCGTGGAGGACGAGGGGTCCGAGGATGGAGACTCTGGAACTGAGAGAAGCCGAGAGTAAGGAAACTCAGTTTCCAAAAACTGAACGTGGCGGGAAGTGTAGACACGATCTGTAGTAGGATTAAGACACAGATAGGCACTTTAAGACAGAGAATAACTGACGAAGACACACTGAATCGAACGAGGATCCAGTTTATGATCAGAATAGGGTCTAAGCCAAGGGTAGCACAGACACCCGAAGACGCGAAGCTTGGCATAATTGCGATTTTGGCCAAAAATGCACTGGAAGGGCGACTTCATGTGAAGGACCGAGGTAGGCAAACGATTGATGAGATAGACAGCCGTGGCAAAAGCAAATGGCCATAGAGTGAGCGGAAGCGAAGCATGAGTAAGTAAGGCAAGACCAGTCTCAACGATATGGCGATGCCTACGTTTAGAAAGACCATTATGTTCTAGGGTGTGCGGTGGGGAAGTAAGATGGAAAATGCCATGCGAGGATAGAAAAGAGGCTAGAGCAATGTACTCACCCCCATTATCAGAGTACAACACTTTGATTGACTGGTTAAAAAAAATTTCAACAAGCGATTTGAAGCGAGGAAAAACAACAGCAAGATCATATTTGCGAATCAAAGGATAAAACCAAATATAACGTGTAAAATGATCAGCAAAAATGACATAGTATTTGAAGTTGTTGTTGGACACCACAGGCAATGTCCAAACATCCGAATAAATAACCTCTAATGGCCTACTAGACCTTATTGATGATTCAAAAAATAGTAACTTATGACTTTTGGAGCATGCACATGCATTACAAGATGGTAGTGCATGATTGCCTAACACTGAAACGGAAAAATTATGGACTAAATGACTAAAAACTTGACTGGCTGGGTGACCCAAACAAGAGTGCCAGGTAATAGATGAGACTCGCACGACGGAATGAAAGACAACTGGATGGGAAGACGAAGGCCAATGATAGACCCCATTTTTAGCCGGACCGGATATGAGAGGAACCCCCGTCGATAGATCCTTCACAGAAAAAGAAGACGGTAAGAACTCAACAGAAACATTGTTAGTGGCACATAACTAAGACACAGAAACTAAATTAGTTTTCAAAGACGGAACACATAAAACATTGTCTAAGGACAAAGAACGTTCAAAATAATTTAAAGAACTAGAACCAATGTGAGAGATAGGTAAACCAGTGTCGTCGGCTATCATGACATCCTCGGAACCCTGAAATGGACTGTGTAATGATAAGTTGGCAATGTCGGTAGTGAAGTGATTGGATGCGCCACTGTCAAGCAACCAGCTTGGTGTAGAACTCAGCACGATGGACGCAGCATTGGCTCTCGGTTGCCAAGGTGGCGGTGCCGGCCATGAACCGTAAGTTCCAAACTGAAGAGCCAGCTGTGGAGAGGGCTGCTGGTTGCAAGGAGGCGACGGAAGTTGCTGCACGAGGTGGTCGTAGGTTGGGCAGAAGCGAATCTTATGGCCTTGTGCTCCGCAACCCTAGCAGTAGCCGAGGAACGAACACGGCTGGCACTGGCCTGGGCGAGGAGAATAACCTGCAGGCATCGAAGAGTGATGCGGAAAATTCTGGGCAGAAGGTGGAACCTGCTGGGAAACTACAGGAGGCCACTGCCGCATGCTAGGCTGCCACACCGAGGAGACCGACTGGTGAGATCCTTTGCCAACTTTGTGCTTCTGCTGACTCGTAACTGCATTGGCCGTGACAGGGAACGACGCAGCAACAACAACACCTTCATGGCGAAGCTGATTTTCCTTATTAAGCAATTTCTCATGCAACGCCGCATAAGAGATGGGATCATCACGGGCGTTAATGGCTTCAACCATAGGCCTATACACATCATTCAATCCCTTTAAAATTTTGTCCACAAGATCATCATTCGACATAGGGCTGCCAAAAAGAGCCAATTCATCCGCTTTAGATTTCACAAATAAAAGATACTCTGAAATAGATTTTGAACCTTGGACTGGACATCGAATACTAGCACGAATTTGTTGAATGTGAGCATGAGAGGAACTTCCATATATGGTGGACAGTGTATCCCAAATCTCCTTTGACGTTTCAGCCATATTAAGAAGTCCCAAAATGTTGATACTGACCGATCCAAACAGAAATGAGACAATCAATTGGTCTTGGCAGTACCATGAGTCCCACGCTGGATTCACGACTTCAACACCGGCACTGGTGATCGTGCAAGGATGCTTCGACAAGGTTCCATCGACATAGCCCATTAACGCGTAGCCTCAGAGCGTTGATGGAACCTGTCGTTTCCATGGGATATAATTCAGAGGGGTTAATTTTTGTATTGAATGGCCATGAGTGGCAATGGGGACGAGGGGTGTTTCCGGGAATGCCGGATTGGGCAGAAACGTTCCGGCGAATGTAGAGTTTGACGACGACGAGCAAGGAGAAGTCAACATAGTAGTGGTGGATGAGTGTTTAGGTCGACGCAACCGTCATCAGAGGATCGAAGGCTGATACCATATAAGACTGATTAGGTTGTAACGTAACTTTCATTGAACTCATAAGATTATTTATATGATACATGCAAACCCTAAGGGTATTCTCGTAATCTCACAATTATTATTAAACATCGCCTATAAAAGGAACCTCAGAAGATTTACGATCAACTAGAACTCTACCAAGACCTCAAAAACTATGGTCCTCCATGATATAAGGGAACTTATCCTCCTCCAAAATCTGCATCAACATTGCAACCCAAGAATCGCATCCTCACTGAACTTATAATGCTATCTCTCCTTGTTTGACTAATAACGCCTTCTTAATTTGAAGTTGTAATCTTCGTTTGTCAAGCGTAACCCCCTCTGTTGCCTATTTACTTTGTATAACTTTCATAATTATTTTTTAATTCCAATTTTCTTTTTTTTTAACCAATGGGCAATAAGTTTAACTTGGCTTTAAAAGTTTAATACGTAGATGATTCTTATAGTTTGTATTTATTGAGTTATTTGTGATGTACTATTGATTTCTTGAAATAAAACTAATAAAGCTTGTTAATCTTACAGGAATTGAAATTGCAGAAAAGTAAAGAACACAAAGGTTTTTACTTGGTTCGATAGCTTTAATGTTATCTACGTCTAAGGATCCCACACTTGTGGTTTCAACTAGTATCAAGAAGAAGAGAAAGTTTACGGAGAATGAGTGTTTATTCTAAACACTTGTAAAGAGCCTATGAACTCTCCTTTGGTACCCTCAGATAAATACCCTAGCACACTGTCAAACTTTTCACTTTAATTCTTACACTCTTAGAAATTTTGATTATAGTTGAGACAATGAAGTCTGTGTGTCTCGTATGTCTTGACTTATGCCCCTGTCTCCTTATATAGGAGTCTGAAGCAGCTGCATTCGGTTCAACTTTGTATAAGTCAAATATGGAGTCATGTTCCATTCACATGATCAACTTAATGTTTTATTCTACTACTGTGTGTTTTGGGTATGAAGTAAACTTTCACGTTTTTACTTTGCTTCTGATGGATAGAAAATGACTATGTATCATGTGTACTATCAAGACATTAACCTTGTGCTTCTGATCTCAAAAATCCAAAGCCTCTCCTTCTTTCTTCTTTGTGAGCTTCAGATATAACATTCACATACGCACCTTTTGTTCTTCATCTTTCTCTGTTGTTTGATGTTTCTGAGTGTAGATTGGTGGAGTGAAACAGATTACCATCATATTATTCCCTCCTACTCTATCAATCTTCACTCTAAACAAAAAAACCCGAGAGTGATTTTGAATTTGAAAAACCCTAGCTTTACCAACCCAGCGAGATCTGATGAGATCGTCTTTGATTTTATGGGGCTTCTCTTATCTGTAAGTATTCCCTATAGAAATTGAACTTCTTTTATGTTAATACCTTAGTTCCAAAGTCTGATGGGTTTCTCTCTCGTGCAATTTTCTCTAGGTTGAAGAACCCTTGTGTGATTTTGTCTCTGACAAAATGAAGTTAGACATCAACATGCTTGGACATCTCATGCAGGACCGGGTCTTTGTTGAGGTAAATAGCACTTTGGTTATCTGTGAATACGATAGGTTTTTCTAGGTTAATCTGTATCCCCTTCAAAATTCCTATCAACCATGTTAGCTCTTTTACTCCCTCTGTGATTGCATAGGACTCTGCCTCTGTGGTTGATAATGACACTGATGATTGTTGCTGTGATTTCCAACTTATTGTGTTTCCTGCTAATGTGAAGTAGTATGCTGAAATTGATTTTCTACTATCTTTGTCTGCTGCATAATCTGCATCCACAAAGCCTTGCATGCATATATTGTTAGAACTAGCTAATTTAGCTTTAGAGAAACACAAACCGTAGTTAATAGTGCCAACATGGTATCTGAGGACATTCTTCAGTCCTTGCCAGTGCTCAAGTCCTGGATTAGCCATGAACTTGCTTAGGATACTGATTGAGTAGGCTAGGTCAAGTCTTGTACACAACATTATGTACATAATACTGCCTACTCCAACACATAGGGGTAGTTAACCATATATCTCTTTTCCTCCTTAGTTTGGGGACAATTACTGGCTACCATTTTCAAATATGAGCCTATAGGGATAGGACTTGGTTTTGCCTATTCCATGTTGAACTATGCAAGGACCTTTTTGATATAGGTCTTCTGACTTAACCATAGCTTCTTGTCCCTCCTTTTTCTTATGATCTGCATTCCTAGTTGTTTTTGTGCTTCTCCCATATTCTTCATTTCAAAGTGTTCACATAGGATATTCTTCACTTCCACTATTCTGCTGAGTTTCTTTCCAGTGATGATTAAGTCATCTACATACACTAGCATGTAGACAGCCTCAGCTTCTCCTAGGTCCTTGTAGTAGAGCCAGTAGTCATAGGCACACCTAATAAACTTCATATCAGTAGCTACTTCATGGAACTTCTTGTTCCATTGTTTGGGTGCTTATTTCAGCCCATAAAGGGACTTCTGAAGCAAGCAAACATGATCAGGTTTTTCTTTATCTACAAAACCCTCTGGTTGTTTCATGTAAATAATCTCCTCAAGCTTTCCATGTAGGAAGGCTATCTTTACATCCATTTGATGGATCTCCCAATCATAGATTGCGGCTAGCACTAGGATGAGTCTAGTTGTCTTGAACTTGACTACTGGTGAGAAGATCTCCTTGTAGTCAACTCCATCCTTCTGCCTATATCCCTTAGTTACTAATCTAGCCTTGTATATTTTTGGTTTTGCCTCTGTGACTCCCTTTTTTAACTTGAACAGCCATCTATTCTAAATTAATTTAGCTTTAGGAGGTCTAGGCACCAAAGTCTAGGTCAAATTCTTCATTAAAGAAGAATACTCCTTCTTACAAGCCATCTTCCATTGATCAGCATCCTTCCTATTCATAGCTTCTTCAAAGGTTTTAGGTGCCCTATATTCTATAGATTCAGCCACAAGACATGCAAATTCAACCAAGTTTGAGTCAGTATATCTTCTATTAGGAATTCTCTGTCTTGGTTGTCTATCTCTAGTGAGTTGATAATCTTGTAGATCTCCTTGAGAGTCATCTGTAGTTGTGTATGGGACTCCCTCCTCACTCTCACCTTCAGTTTCTTCTGTCCCTTGTTCATGATGTGTAGAGTTTTGGACAAGTTCTACATCATGAGATTGAGTACTGCCTCCTCCTTCTGTTTCTAGAGGCACATAGAAGGGGACTAAGCTACTTGGTAATCCAAGTTGCTCCTGAACTTCCTTTTGGAGGTCTGATCTCGAGGAGTTCTTATTCAGCAGAGGGAATTCATCTTCCTTAAAAATTACATCTCTGTTAATAATGGTTTTAAAACCACCCTTTTGAAGTAGTAGAATCTTGTACCCTTTGACTCCTTCTGGATAACCTATAAATACTCCCTTTACTACTCTAGGTTCCACCTTTCCTTCCTTCTGATGTGCATAAGCAGCACATCTAAAAGTCCTTAGATGAGCCAAGCTTGGTTTCTTTCCATTCCATACTTCTTTTGGAGTTTTGTATTCATTAGCAGATGTGGCAAGCCTGTTAACTAGGTAGGCTACTGTCCTAATTGCTTCTTCTCCCCATAGAGAGTGTGAGCAACCCAAAGAGAGTAACATGCACCTTGTCTTTTCTAGGAGAGTCTTATTGATTCTCTCAGCAACTCCATTCTGCTGAGGTGTAGATCTTACTGTTTTGTGCCTTAGGATTCCTTTTTTTACTGCAATAGTCTTCAAATTCTTTACTTTAGTATTCTAATCTATTGTCAGTCCTTAGGCATCTTAACTTGTTCCCAGTCTGATTTTCCATAAGTGTATGCCATCTTATGAAATTTTCTAGCACTTCATCCTTTCTCTTCATTGGATATACCCAACACTTTCTAAATCTGTCATCAATAATGGACATGAAGTATAAGTTCCCTCTTACTGTAGGTACTTGGGCTGGCCCCCAGAGATCACTGTGAGCATACTCCATAATCTATGTGGCTCTCTGAGCTCCCTTTTGAAAACTAGAATTGTGATGCTTTCTTAGCATACAGGATTCACAGAAATCTAATTTCTGTAGGTTTTGTTCAGAGATCAATCCTTGTTTAGAGAGATGGAACAAGCTTTTGTTCCCTACATGACCCAACCTTGCATGCCATTGCTTGGTTGGTTCCTAATTTTTATTCTCTGAAACTTGATTGACTTCTGTTGAGCCTATAACGTAGTATAGCCCACCCCTTTCAACTCCTCTAATAATAACTCTACCATCCCTTAGGATTTCTCTGAGTCCATCTTTTGATCTAATCTGAAATCCTTGCTTATCAAATAAGGTTTTAGAAATTAGATTTCTCCTTATTCCAGGCAGAAATCTAACATTACTGGGGATCCTTCTCTTTCCATCAAACATGCTAATGGAAACACTTCCAATTCCCTCTATCTTTTGCTGCCCAGAATCTGCCATTTTAATCTTGGCAGTGACTGGTTCAAATGTAATGAACCAGTCTCCATGTGGTGTCACATACATTGTACAGCCTGAGTCAAAAATCCACTCTCTACTTAGGTCTTCATTTTCCTCAATGACAGCCAGAATCTCATCACCACTTGAGTCTTCTGATTTTTCTACATTTCCTGCATCTCCACTTTCTGCAGCCTTGTCCCTTTTCTTTTTTCTGCAGTCCCTTGCAAAATGTCCCTCCTTATTACAGTAATAACACTTCTTTCCTTTTCCCTTTTTCTCATTTTCTTCACCTTCCTTGGTGTGCTTATCCTTCCCACTTCCCTTCTTCCACTTTCCTTTCTTGCTATTTTTTGTTATGAGATTTCTGTTCATGATTGTTCTCTACAAACATCACTTCTGCCTCTTGCTTAAAAGGGTTAACATCCACTATTTCTTTCATTAGTGAGTCTAACACCCTCTTTACAGTGAGGGATTCTCCACTAGCATGCTTAATTACCTTTTTGAATGCATTGAATTCAGAAGATAAAGCCTTTAGAATTACTACAACTTGATGCTCCTCATATATTTTTTCATCTGTAACTTCTAAGTCTTGAACTAGCTTAAAGAAATAGTATAAGTTGTCATCTAGAGAGACAGAGGTATTCATCTTGTAGTTAGCAAGATTGTGGAGAAGTGTCATCTTGTTAGGAAGACACTTCTTTGCATAAAGCTCATCAAGTTTGATCCATAACTTCTATGCAGTGTTACAATTCTGCACTTTTCTTATCACTGTTGGTGATAAGTAAAGCATTAACTTGCATATGCAAGTTAATGCTTTACTTGCAAGTCTTTGCATTTTAAGTTTCTTTACTGGATTAGTCTTAAGATCGTACTGATTTTCAATAGCCCCATAGCAATCATAAGACTCAAGAAGAGCTTGCATATGGAGTTCCTAGATGGTGAAGTCTTCTTTTCCAGTAAACACATCCAATTCTTTTCCTACCATTATGACTGTAGATTAAAGAAATAACAGACCTTTACTTATAGAGAATTCTTGATGATTCTTTGACGCTTTGACTGGCCAAAAATGCCCCAGGAGGTTCCAAGATGCTCTGATACCACTTCTATTAGGTTATTTGTGCTGTACTGTTGATTTCTTGAAACAAAACTAATAAAGCTTGTTAATCTTGCAGGAATTGAAATTGTAGAAAAGTAAAGAACGCAAAGGTTTTTACTTAGTTTGATAGCTTTAATGCTATCTACGTCCAAGGATCCCACACTTGTGGTTTCAACTAGTATCAAGAAGAAGAGAAAGTTTACAGAGATTGAGTGTTTATTCTAAACACTTGGAAAGAGCCTATGAACTCTCCTTTGGTACCCTCAGATAAATACCCTAGCACACTCTCAAACTTTTCACTTTAATTCTTACACTCTCAAAAATTTTGATTACAATTGAGACAATGAAATATGTGTGTCTTGTATGTCTTGACTTATGCCTGTGTCTCCTTATATAGGAGTCTGAAGCAGCTGCATTTGGTTGAACTTTGTATGAGTCAAATATGGAGTCATGTGCCATTCACGTGATCAACTTAATGCTTCATTCTGCTGTTGTGCATTTTGGGTATGAAGTAAACTTCCGCGTTTTTACTTAGCTTCTGATGGATAGAAAACGACTGTGTATCATGTGTATTATCAAGACATTAACCCTATGCTTCTGATCTCAAAAATCGAAAACCTCTCCTTCTTTCTTCTTTGTGTGCTTTAGACATAACATTCACATACGCACCTTCTATTCTTCATCTTTTTTTGTTGTTTGATGTTTCTAAGTGTAGATTGGTGGAGTGGAAGTGATTACCATCACAGTATTATTTTAATATTAATATTTTTGTTTCTAAAAGTCATTATATATTTCACAAGATTTGATTTTTGTTTTTATGTGTAATCTGTCATGTTTACATTACATAATATACGAGTTTGATTGTTGTCATTTTTCAAAATATTAGTGTTATTTATATAGGAGACAATTATTTGAGTGTTATGTGATCTCAAGATTAAAATTCAAATAATTCCATAATTTGGACAGAATCTTCCTCGTCCATCACTCATGCCTCACTATTTTTGGAAGAAGAGAATGAGATTGGCCACTTTCAATTATGTGGTGTGCAAAACGAATTTGAAAATTCAACTAATTTTAGTCACAGAGAATGAAGATGAGGTCGGAGCACTGGCTTACGTAGCAGACATACAAGAAATTCTTGACTATATAATAACTTTGAATTTTATTATCAACTTTCGCACAAAATATATGTTGGTTTTATCGTAACAAAATATTGAATATACGTCTTTTTTTGGAAAAAAAATTACACTTCAGCAAAAAAGTAACAGATAATTCGTAAGAATTGATGGCGTGTTATTTTTTAAACAAATTAAAAGTTCTCATACTGTCTTAAAAATTGAACTATTCGATAAGATTAATGACTTCTAGTATAATTTACCACAAATGTATAAAAAAAAACTACGATTGAACCACCTTTTTACACGGTTAGATAGTTGATGCCCGCAGAAAGAGAGAGACATGTTACAAAACTTGTCATTCTTACAACAGTTAAACAATGTAACGGTGACGAACCAAAAGTTATTATTTTCGCTTGGTCTTATCATATCCCCGCGTAATGCACAGACAAATGGGTTCACATCAGTTCTGTCACGAGGCTGCACATTGAACAACCTTTAGAGCCGCGTCATGATTGATCTCTTGGACTCTAAGACTGTCCATAAATTCAAATTAAGCTATAAGAACAAGGACTGTTAGCAACTTCAGGTCGCATTAAGATGTACCGGAATAATTATTATGATTTGAATAAATTATTTTTATATATTATAAATTATTTATTATTTAATTAAAATAATTTAATTAATATCATATGATAATCTCTTTACCATTTTTATATTAATATATCAACATCGATGTTTCTGCTTTGCTTTTTGCGTGTGAAAAGGATCAACATTCTTTTGCAATCACGGACTGGAATCTAACTTAATGCTGGTGGTTGCTATTGTCCTATATGAAATGCCTTGTCCCCGTAAATGGTTAAAACGAACACTTGACATCTTTTTTGACAAACTGAGTATTGATAATAATCCGAAGAACAAATGTCCATCTTTTATTGGATAATCCTGACGCGCTCTAACCATCTGACTGACTCGTTATTAACAGGACCACACGTCGGATTGATGAAACTTAGACGAAATTTCGTCGAATTAACTTTCTCAGACTTAACGAGTGAGAGTGAGTTAGGTACCTTGACTAGTTAATCGCCCATGAAATGGACGGAAATGCTTTGGATCGATCATCAAAGTTCAAATGTTTTATTGTTTAGGATTACTAATATCTGAGAGGAAGACATGTAATCAAGGGGCAAGCCAATTATTGGTATTGCTCCTTAGGCCCGACTCTACTTAATATTTCATTGGATATCTCCCAGATACTCCAAATTAAAATCCAATAAGCTAGTTTGTAAACCACCTTTCCCATTTGGTCGACCAAGGTTTCAAAGCGATGTTGCTAAAGTATGCATCAATAATCAAAAACTCTTATCCTAAAATGGGCAAAACAATGACTTATGATAGCGAGAAAAAGATGAGTATGGTGGTTAAAGAATCACTGACAGATAAAAGAAAATAATGAGTAAAACATCACCATCCCATAATAATTGATACTATTTGATCTCAAGAGCTCGTTCTTTTGCTTTGTTACTGGGCATCTGTGAATTACGTCGGGGTAGGGCTTATAAAGCTTTTTAGTTAGTCCACATATGCAACAAGCAATAAAACATAAAACATAATATCTACTTCGAACAGAAGATCGAAGTTTTCACTACATAATTCCTTATGATAACTAAACCCACTTCAGTTTTCCCATTTAAATGCTTAAACAGAAGCACCAAAAGGGAAAACATAACTTATTTATGATAATTAAGCCCTTTACGTATAAGACGATAAAACTAGCACTTTAAACAACCGACAAACTCAGACTTGAACTAGAGAAACAATTTTGCCACTAGCGCCACTGAATTAAAATGGACTTCTTTCGTGATTGCAAACTTTGAAAAGAAAGGGACATGCATGTTTACGGACATTGGAAGCCACGGGGCACATTCCTTGAGCAGACATTTAGAAGCAAGCTCAAAGCGATGGGAATGTTAAGGTTGATACCCAAGATGTTAGCTCTGATGGCAGTGCAAAGGCAAATAGCAGCCTCAAGATCGACGAGCCCTTGGATCAGAGAACAGCAAGGTCGCACTGGTGGAGTGCCAATGGTAACATTAAGTAATGAACCAAGCACATCCGCACATATACCTAATTTAAGAGCATCCCTAGGGCATCTTCCCCCTCCACCACCGCCTCCACCACCGCCTCCACCACCACCTCCACCTCCTCCACCGCCTCCACCACCCCCACGGCCTCCACCACCGCCTCCACTACCACCACCGCCTCCACCACTACCACGACCACCACTACCACCACTGCCTCTACCACCAGCACCACCTCCACTGCTACCACTGCCGGGGGGAGGGCAACCTCCACCACATGCAGTGACAAGGGAAAAGAAAAGAAGGTTGAGAACCAAAAAGAGGGCAAACGAAGTTGAATTGGAAGCCATAATAGTGAACGAAATTGTATTCACTCTTTGGAACGTCTATATGACTAAGAATTAAGTTGGAGCTGTAGTATAGGAAATAGGAGAGAACATGTACTCGGTGCGGAGTTTTACTAGCTAGAGTGGGGTTTATATAGAAATCAATGAGGTGACAGGACAGGGTCGAGAAGGTAGACGTAAACAGAAAATAATTAAGAAATCAGAATATGATAAGACTTAAAAAAAATCAGAATATGAGAATATAAATGAGAATAATATGTGTAGTTGTTAATTTTTGTCAACGTTAGTTAATAAATAAAGAAAATTTTATTTTAAAAATATTTTTATTTTTATTATATTATTGATCACAATCATATGTCCTAAATTTTTTTCCTTAAAAAAATGATGACTCCTAACAATATGAACCTATAAAGAAAAGTGATAGTATCTTTAATTTAGTGGCCTTTTTTAAAAAAAATTAATCGCTTTTATAACATTTAGCTTAACTATTGCAAACTAAAATACTCTTCCATATTATAAACGATATTATTTATACGTACGAGTAATTATTACATATTGACTATGATAAATAGTGAGGATGTGGAAGCAAAAAGGAAAAGAAAAAAGACCCATGTTACCTTTTTGGATTCTTTGCTTTTATAGCTGGCAGTGAACAGACAGTCTTAGGTTGAAAGTGCTGGCAGCTTGCGGGATGGGGTCTCACAAATTGCCATGTTACGTTAGCTCCCTTCACGGCATTATTCTTAATCTGTACCTAGAGTCCAGACGCATCCCCGGTAACTTCAGCTTGGAAGTGCTCCTTACCAAAAACAGATCATCAGAGTTTCAATTTTGTGAGAAGGCAGGCCGTTCAAGGATTTAATGATCCACAAAGGTATTTGCATCCACAATATTATACTTTTTGGGACGTTGCAATTATTATGTAAATATGTTGTGGAACGTATAAGCAAGATCAATGTTTTTAATTACAGTCCGCGATTGTGAATTAAAGTTACAATCCAAAATGTTATTGTGAATTATTGTATTTGTATTTGTATTTTTTATGATTACATCATCTATAATTATCATAATTATTTGTAGTTACATTTTAATCTCCAATTTATAATTTAAAACTCTAACACGATTGTACTCGCAGTTATTTCTTGTGGAAGTATTAGCTACAGTTTGCTATAGATATCACTATTATTTATAGAAATGTAACAATGATGAAATTATTGGAATGACTTCATAATAACGTGAATAGGAAATTATACATAATCTTAATTAATTTAAGAAAGAGTTTTGAATTGCACTAAATAATTTTATGCAAAATCTTGTCATCCTTCACCAAGTTTACAAAGAGAAAGATCGAAATTATAATAACTTGCCAAAATTTGAGTGAGGACAAATCAAGTGAGCCTCACAAAAGACAGATGAGATGCATGTAAGAAATTAAATACGATGTTTGTATAATAATAAAGCTAAAGGATCGAATCGGATATGATCTATCAAAAGTGAAAATTATTTCATTATAGTCATTATTAAACTAGTTTTTTAACAATTTTATTTGTGTCTGCAAATTTCTTTTGTTAAAATAAAGATTTATTTCTATTTCGAGTCAATTAAATTAAATTTTACATGACATAATTTGTAATCAACTTTACTAATTAAGTAGGATTTCAAAAAAAATTGGTAGCCAATTAGAAGTGACATATGGCATTTAAATTAGCTTCATGAAGCACTCACAATTCTTATAAATAGAAGGGTTCAACTCATTTTAAGGATATATAGTTCAAGCTAATAAGTGTAATCTTGAAACTTTACTATGAGTCCACAAGCACTTCTAAAGTTCATGAAACACTCTAAATTCTTATAATAGAAGGGTCCAACTCATTTTAAAGAGTTATAATCCTAGCTAATAGGTGTCTTAGAAACTTTGCTATAACTCCACAAGTACTTCTAAAGTTCAAAATACTTGGACGTTTTGTCAACTCTACAAAAACAAAGTTAAGTGATCAACTCAACAAAAATAAAGTTAAGTGACTTTCACGAAAGGTAAGCAAGATGTCAAATCAAGTGATATTCACACAACACCAAGACTAAAAGATCAAATAAGATGATTCTTTAAGAGCGCATAGCACTTTATAATAATAATTATTAGATTAATTTTGTAATAAATTATGTTCTAAAAATTAATTCCAACATAAAATTTGTATCAGCTAAAAGAATGTAAGAAAATAACGTTTGTTCTTTTCGAAACCAAGTTTCCATAAGTTAGATTTGAATTTGTTAAGTGGATGAAGAAGACAAAATAAATTTTGGAGGGGCCAATTGAGTGTCATTAATAAAATAATTTAGATTTTCATAATTTAGAAGGGTCACAAATTATGTCTTCCAAACTAAATAATTTTTAGATGTGAGTTTAATAGAAAAAGATTGATTGAAAATAAAAGAAGAGAGAGTGAAAAAAAAAAAGAACAATAGGATTGGAAGAACTCATGATATTTTATCAAATGTGCAACTCTAATGCCATGCCAATGATAAAGAAAAATAATATTTCTCATATATTATTTTATATGCGTACATCAATATTTAAAAAGACATAAGATAGGTTGTCATGTGAAGATTACGAATATTTGAAATATGAAAAAAAATTGTATATATTTTAAAATATGAAGATGACGTGTTTAAATTTATAAAATGTGGATAAAGATTATCTAATTAACAAATAAGCAATAAAGTTGCTTAAATTGGTAGCAATATAGTTTCATTAACTTAAAATGTTTCTAATAATTTTAGATGTATCAAAGAACATTTACTATTGAAATTCATCAAAACTATTATTCCATGATGGGTTTCAACTTTGGAGGATTGAAGGATTTTTCTTTATTATAAATTTCCAAATGTTATGATTATGTATTTAACCTAAGTAAGTTCACTAAAAATATCTTGCATGGAATTAATAAGAAGAACTAAAGATAAATTAAACTAGCATGAGATTATCTAGGATAAGAACTTAACCCCTAAAGTATCTTTTCTAATATGGCTAGCCATAAAAATGTGTAGTTAGATGGATACAGAAGAATTAAAAAGTAAAGAAGGAAGAATTAGCTATCAATATAGTAGGCTTGGGATCTTACATCCAGTGGCGGTAGCCCTGGGTGGCAAGGGGGGCCTACTGCCACTCTCGATCAACTTTTTTTGTAGTACTATTATATATATACACACACATGTATATATATATTAGTACATATATACAAATAAAATTTGATTTGATTTGCCTCCCTTAAAAATTTGCCCTCCCTTAAAAGTTAGCTTCACCACTGCGTTACATCTATAAGATATAAAGAGAAATGAACTACATAAACTCCCAAGGAGCGGAGAACACTAAAGAAAACTTGCTAGTGGAAACTATCCAATGGATCAGAGAATAATCAGCTTATATATGAGAACTAATATGCAGCCGTCCGAGTATAATTACATAACGAAGAATCCTTGAACAAAAGTTTGATAAGAAGCAAGAAGTAGTGACTTTAACCCTTTAATCAAGTGTTAACCGGAAGGTTTATATATGTAGAGTTGAAAATGTTGTTTTGTCAGTTGGTAATGGTGTTGTAATAAAGTAGTTATGATGATAGTAGTGTTTTTATAATATTTAGCTCTTAAACTGTGTTTGTACCAAGAATTTTTACCCTTTTAAAAGTTTTTAATAAAATTTTTAACTTTTCAAAAAATATTTAACGTAAAGCTAAGATTGTATAAAGACATATGCTAACATGTAAACTCAACATGGACGAAAGACTAAGCTTTTTAGATTATCATCATGTCATGTAGTATACATAAGATTGTAGTTTATATGGTTTATTTAGGTATACATAAGATTGTAGTTTACGGCTTATTTATAAGTCTTTGATCATTTATAATGTACTTAAGTTGCCTTGTAATCTTAAAATTTTTACTTTAGCTCCTTAAGAAATATTTTGTCTATATCGTAAGCTTCAGTGTAATTTAGTTTTAAAAAAACTTTCACATTGAATTTTTTAGAATATATTATTTCACTAGGATGATAGTCAATATATTAGTCCTCAGATGATATACAAAAGGATGTAGAAGGTAAATTATATGTATTTACTTTTTGTCTTATTTTTAAAATAATGAATGGTAATGGTAAATTCTTATAAATAATTTCAAAAAAAAACAAAATAAAAAATGAGTAGAAAAGAGATCAAGATATTTATTGTGGTTTCTCCAAATAACCATTATAGTCTATATCAACTATACAAGCTTTACTTGAGAATTTGCTATCTTCATCCGTTGATGGTTGAAGAAGGTCCTTTCATACAATATCATTTTTATCATGGCTAAAGAGGAATCATTATACTCTTCCTATTCTAATCGCAAATGAAGAGTAATCCTTAACAACTCTTGTTCAAGGTTAATAAAAACAATTATAATGTATCTTAACTAAGTTATTTTCTTAATTATTACATTAGCACAATCAAATACAACACAAAACATCCCTTACTCTTGTTCACACCAATGAACTAAGACCATTATGTAATACATACATTCAGTCAAATGCTCTTTTTAAGCTCTCAAAGTTCTTGGGAACTCTCTAGTATGCCAAAGATTCTTCACATAACTCAACTGTAGTCTATTTATACTTAAAACCAACTTAAATAGTCATTATATATACAAACTAACCGTTAGTCTCTTAGAACATTTAGCTATCTAGCTCCTACTTTCGGCTCGCTTATAAAATGTTTGGCTGGGGTTTCGACAAGTCTATCAACTAGCCTAACAAATATACCTGTAACTTTTTTGTTCTCTATAGAAACCAAGTTAAAATCTTAAACTCCTAAGTCTTTTCAAAGAAAATACACACTCTTTGGTTAAAATATAAAAGAAAAACTTGATTCAAAATTTTTTCAAAAGTTTCTTAAAGTTTGCTTGGAGATTAGGAAGTCATTAAAATAACTAAGGATAAGGTTACAAAAATGATTACAATGATATTTTAAATTTTGAGGTGCTTGGTTCCTTCTTGTACTTTACTCTTCACTTGATTTTTATTGAAACTCTCTTGAATTAGATATATGTGGTCCAGTTTGTTTATTTTCTTCTTCTTTTGATTGCTCAAATGATTTTTTGTTTAGTGTATTTGTCCATCTATTGAACTTAATTTTTCACTTATTGTTCAATTTCATTATAATAGGTCTACCGTCACAAATCGTAAATTCATTAATAATATATTTTGTTGTCATTTGATCCAACATACTATATTCTAACAAAATAAATTACAACATTCAAATATTCTACTATGTTCTATATTCTAACAAAATAAATTACATCATTCAAATATTTTACTATTTTGTCAACTTATTTATACAGTTCGTTAGAGTATGAGGACTCAAATTGACAATTACGACAGTAAAGAACAAAAATTAATTCAAAATTCGTTAACTTACATGGTCATATTTCAACATAAAGCTTAATACTCTAGATTATCATCAATTACATGACGTCCTACCTCTTTTGGTAGTCTTTTAAATAAGACGTAATCTAATTCAAGAATCACAATAGTAATTTTATAAAGAAGGGAGCAAATTTTTACCTTTCATTTACTTGGCAACTTGAAAGAGGAAGTCCTTGAAATGGAGATAATAATTTAGCATAACCCGCACAAATTTATACTGTCACAAGAAAAAGGAGACCCAATAGTAAAGTAATTGATATCATTTTTGTTAATATGGACGTAATAGGTGCTTTAACTGAAAATGTGTATTAATCTTGTGATTAAAATAAATAAGAATTATTTTTGTTTGTTAAAGATTACTTTACACATAAGTTGCAAGATTGAAGGGTACTTCCTATCGCTTTCATTCTATTTTTGTTTCACCACATCAGACAAATTAATTGAAATTTTGTTTCTTTTAATTTAAATTATATTATCTTTGAACTTTATTTCTTTTTCACTTTCGTCATTCCAATTGCCCAATAGGGAAGAGACCTTCTAACTTCTGGCCCGATCTTAGTAAAGTCGCTTGTGAGTTGTGATCACGGGGCAACTCTGGAAGCCACCGAGGGCTCCACCGAAGATTTGTTTGAAATCAACGTCAGTTTGGCCAATTTCAACTAAAACCGTTGTCATTATTTGTTCATTTTTCTTTGTTCATACATCGCGGAACCTCTTTTGTGCGCACTACTCGGGATATTCAATTATGTCAAAATCACCCCTGGAACTAATGTAGGATACCATTGCTCAATTTCTTTGATAAGTAACCACAAATCATGATTATTATCAATCTTAGCGATTTTTATCCTGTACTGGATGTGACTCATCCACCGCAGAATGAATTTATTATTGTATAATTGACACGCTTTGAAACCAAAATGTCAATTTATGAATCTCGTTTCCTGTACTTGATGCCATCTTTGTGACTGTTCTCCACACTAAACTGGTTTTGCTTTATAGTAGAAGCTTGTTTTGTTTACAAAATTCAGAGCTTCCCGCGGCAGGCCGGGCCACATGTTTCGACAAGTTGCTAATACCGAAACGATAGGATTGTCCAACGTACTATGATTGCTGAAAGAAGTCGAAACCAATGAAATAACCCATCAAAATTTTACCATTCTCGATTGTAATCTACGACTTCTTAGATTAGTTTCAGAATTAATGCGACAGTAGTTCGTTGACTTGGGATATGTAACATATCTATGTTACTGCCGACAAAGCCTACTTGGTTAAAGGAACCGAGAGATATTCCCATGTTTGGTTAAATTACTATAGACTTTCTTTTGGTATAAAAAGTATTAGAAACTTTGTCAGTTAATGAAAATTCTTCCTCGAATCTTGGGCAGTTGTGGAGGTAACTTCCGGCGAAGGATACAACCTAAGATATAGAATCACATGCATGTTAACTAGCTCTCTGACTTCTAAAGAGTAGTTCGAATTGAAAAAAAAGATTTGGAGAAATATATAAATTTAAGATTATAAAACAATTGAAACATCATATTGGTTTCAAACGAACTATTTATTAACTGACATCGATATGATGAGTAAGTTATACCTGAAAACATAAAGATTGCAGATAACATTTTTTGTCTTCCAAACTCTTTTTTTTTTGGTGAAAGTAAAGTTAATAACCATATAATTTTATTTCAATAATATTAATAATCTTTAATATTCAAAATATACTTTAGTTTGTCTGACTTGATACATTAAGTATTATAAATTTAAAATACAGGCAATTATCTTGAGATAAAAGAGAGAGTTTACAAAATATAATTTTATTTTATTTTTATGCCATAATGAAGGTGATATATTATTATGTATCTCTTTTAGCTTGATATACTTTTTTATATGTTTTAAATTTTATCATAGTCATCATAATTAACGGAAAATTTGAATAGATCGAAGTTATAGACATTAATCTAAATTGAAAATATATTTTTATTGTAAAAACTCGTCTCTTTACCATTAAAATTTATCATTAAAGTAATTAAAAAATAATGGATAAGTTTGATAATTTATCGTTATTAAAGTAAATTTAGAGTTTGTGTTCTATTTTAAGAAGAATTTCGTGTTAGAATTTACGATTTTCATAAATATTATGAATATCTGCAATATTTATCCTACATATAACTAGCTAGAAAGTTAATATGATAGTCATTACATTAACTATTTAAAAATTTTCAAGATAATTTAGGATACTTACGTTAAATTGCACTAAGATATTTATACAGCAAATTCTACCTTAAAAATTAAAAATAACACACACGCACATACATGCTACAAGCTTAACAAAAAATGATAATATTTTATATTTACGTCACTAATACTACCTCAACTTAAAAAGCTATATAGTTCAATTATATATTTCCATTACAGTAATATCAAACATTGTCCTCAAATAATGAAACTTAAATCAAGTTTAAAGTTTTTCTTTCTAAACTTTTAATTTATAAACTTGACAAGTGAGAAAAGGACAATCTTCAAGGCCGAACTTATTTTAGCTTTTATTATTCTCCGTTTTGACTATTTAGTTTCTCCAACACAATTGGAAATTATAGCCGTAAACAATGCCTAAGCTGGATGTTGAATTCATCTAGTCGCTGTTTATGACTTATAAAGCTTTAGAGAACTAAATTCCAGTAATTATTCTTGTTTCCTAGGAAAATTACAATGTCCAGAAAAGTCTCCATTCACAATGTCCCTTTCCTTTGTTCAAATTTGACCAATTAAACACCTTAAGGTACAGCCCGTTATGCCTTGCTCTAAATTAAGTGGTTGTTACTCCATGGCAGCTTGTTATTGAAAAAATGATCAAATAAAGTGGCTAACCTTTTTTTTCTTGAAATATATGGATGGATTTTTCCTCATGTTGACATTATATGGGTGAAAATATACAAAAACTTTATTGGAGAAGAAACAAAGAGACAAAAAGATCAAGCATAGCTTCCTTTTCACTTACTACTCATATATTCCAATAATTGGAAGAGTAAGCATAATAGAAGACGTTCAATGAGAAAGAATTCTTTCGATGATGTAACTTATGCTAATTACAGCACTCTAATTACGTCATCATTAATTTAATGGTTGGTGAACATAATTGAGCATCAGAGTCACGAGATGTTAGGAAGAGACTGACTGTCACGGACTTACGGCAATGCCTAACAACCATGGAAATTGATCATCATCTACTGACCCAGCAATACTTAACAGTATAGAGAAAATCCCTTGAATTGGCATTCACCATCTCTTTACAGGCATAAACAACCGATTAGTGTTCAGATTTTATTAACCTTTTCAAAGTCATTGCCAAAAATCATAACTTTTTATTATTCATTTTAAAGTCAAAAATAAATCCAATTAGGACTTAAATCATTAACGTTTACTGCTGATAATAAATTGAAACAATAAAACTCAGTTCCAAAATTATATCAACATCATTTGATAAAATTTACTTTTAAAATTTGAAGGTAATAAATATGTGGTGAGGTTTATAAATTTTTATTTTAACAATTATTTTACAAGTGATGTGATATGTCTAACTAGATACTAATACTTTGAATTATCAATATAATGGCTTGTTAGTTTTAAAAATTTTGGAGTCAATTTTGACATTAACTTATGTAAACTAAAAATATTTTTAATGCCAACATTGCTTATCCAAACCTTTAGAATTACTAAATAAGAGTTGAAGCTGCGAAACAGTGGAATGGAAATCAAGAAGGATGCAAGTATACAAAATGGTTGCTTTGGTATTTTACAAACTTAAGCTGCGTATTAGTGGTATACCAAAATTTTCATCAGTATTGTACAGTTAAGCTTTTAAGGTAATCGGACTCCATGAACTCTGCCCTCTTTATCAACCGTCCCTTCTTTATTATGGTAATGGTTTTGGACCCGACTCTGCGGATCATCGAGATTCCCACTGAATATTGTTGTTGTTCTAAACACTGGTCTTCGTTTGCACTGCAGTGAGAGCCAAACACATTAGCACCGTTATTCATATGCCAAGATCATTGAAATAATTATGTTATGAGATAATCTGTTAAATACCATGTTGTGCTAACAGTACAAATCAATTAAATATTGGGTACTTGTTAAGATTTGATCAAAGTCGGGTTAAAATGTCCATCTTATCATCCTCCCATTTGACAATTACTTAGCATCTTCATGAACAAGCTCCTCTACAACTCTATTTGAAAATCTTTGAATGTTCTCTTCTAGAACGATTCGCCGGATGGCTTTCTTCCCCACGTGCTCCTTTCCTAGCTACTTGTGCTTTGTATCGCAAAGGGTGGCAATGATCCTAGAGGTTTGACTTTATGTTTCAAGGTGTGGCTTTTTCCACACATCTAATTGGCCACTAATTTGGATATTCCTACAGAACATGCATGCATTATTGATTTTGACTTGAATATCTGTTGTATAAGTACAATTGTTTGTATTCGTAGGACATCAAAAGGAAAATTTAACTTAATATCGTTTTGAAGAAATCAAAGCTCAGGATAGCTAGGATATCTAGTTAATGACCACTTCAATTAAATTTTACCAAGAACCTTATAATAATGTTTTGCAAAAATTCACACTTTACTTATTCAAGGGAAAACTACAAGAAAATGTAATTTGGTATGAGTAAACTTATTTATTTTTGTTAGAACCCAATAGTCTTTGTAATTAATCCAAATTGGGGATAGTTGTCCAATAGATCCAGAACCAATATTTGATGAAGCTCTATTGGTATTATTAATACAACTTCCCTCTACATAATGGATATGAAGAGAATTAGGAGGAAAAGTTAATCTTCTATTTCATGTAATGTTGAAAATATATACACTGTACATGAAATAGAAGATCAACTTTTCTTTCCTATATATATATATATGTTTTGAGCTATGTCAAATTTAAATACAAAAAATGAGATAAAAGGATGGATCCTTATCTCGTAATTGTTAAGTGTTTAGCCTTTTTTTTGAGATCTTGGATAATGTAGTGGATAAGATCACAGTAGATAGATATCAGCTCGAAAATATAAAGATCATATGGTAGAATCATCTGAAGATAGGAAAGATCTTCGTGGATATGAATGTATAATTCCTAGATAGATGTAATGTCTTATCTTATTAGTTATGATGTAGATAAAACCTATTAGATGGAGTTCTATTTAGAAGAGGATGACATCTTATTGGATAATGTGATACAATCTGATTAGGATAAGATGTGATCTAGCTACTTGAGTTTAGTTAAGATTCTGACTTAGCTATCAAACTAGAGGTGCCTATAAATAGCCCATTTGAGCCTTACCCCACACAAGAGATAGAAAGTGCAGCCACAATATCCAAAAGTGAGGAAAAATAGTGAGAGGGTAAAGAGGGTTAGATTACATCCTTGTTTTATTGTTTCTGGGATTGGTTTAAAGGTTTGTTTATTAATTTCAGTTTCTTATTATTAATATTTGAGTGATGTTTTAGAGAGTTATGCATTTGTCTCCTAATAAGGGGTATCAGAATTATCGTAATGGAAGATAGAAATAGCTATATGCTTAAGTTAACATTATCAAATTATTCAATATAGAGGCTCTGATTGAGGACCTTCTATATACAAGGATCTCTTTGATCTTATTAATGTGGACAGAGGCATGAAGGATAATGTGTAACATCCCATTATCCTGCGATAAGGTTTAGAACCTAAGATACCATACACGAGACATTATTGAGAATTTAGAAGTGCATTTCATGCATCATATGACATACACATACATATGAACGTTAATGTTTCCACTCATTAAAATAATTGTATATGCATTCATTGATATTTTTCGGGTATAATTGATTTTAATGCAATTAAAATGTAAATTGTGGATTATTTGTCTTGAAAATGGAATTAGTGAGTGTAATTATTGATTTACCACTTTTGGTGATATTTCAGAAATTTATGAAAATTTGGGATATCTTTAGACTACAAAAAATGTAGAAATAAGAGTCAAATGGGAGTGTGACATTTGGTAACTTAAATGGAGGACACATGTCACACATGCAATGGTGACATGTGACATTGTATAATGGAGCCACCTAGTCACTTAGGAATTATGTTTCTATAGAGGGAAATTTCTGCATTCCACCATAAACATCACCTTCCTCCTTGCTCATCCATCATCGAAACACCATGCTTGTCCATTCTTGGGTATTTGGATTATATTCTTGATTTTCACATCAACGTTACAGCTCACTTTAGCCCATTTGTTGTTTTCAATTCTCTGTATCCTTGCTTTTCTCCACTGAATCTCATCCTCTCTCAACTTCTGGAAATTTTGCTGAAGAGTTTGAAGTTGTTATTCAAGTAAGTGATGCTTTAATCTTCATGGGTAGTGTTAAATGAAACTAAGATGATGAGTAAATTGAGTTTGAGGATAATGAGCAAGGAATTGAGTTTTGTTTGTGTTAACGTGGGTGGTATTCACAAAGAAATTATGGCTTGATGCATGCATGAGTTGTTCAGGAAGACACATTTTTTATGATAAAATATAGGAGAATGGTGTAGAAAGAAGTGTAGAAATGATTAGTGAATAGATGTTTTTCTACTCTGCTTTCTTTGAATTCACGTGGCTTGCTTTGGGTGTTATAGAGATGAGTTAAAATGAGTATGGAGTTAAGAAAAAGAGTGTATTTTGATGTCTTAAAATGAGATGAATTAAAGTGATACTTGGAGTTAGATGAAGGTATTAATGAAGTAGAGATTTTGCAAAAAACTGATAAAGGAAGAATATATGAATGTGATGCTATAGATTTCATGAATGAGATTATGCATTAAAGATGCTTAATCAATTGATTAGAGTTTGATAATTGAATGAAACCAAATTGGTAATTGAACTAGTATGGAATGATGTTGTGTGTGGGGTTAAGAATGCTAGAAAATGGGAGTGAACTTGGTGTTAAAATGAGTGTTGGTTTCGGATAAAAGAAAAGAAGAAGAAGAAAAACAAACATAGCAGGGCATGATCACGACCTTTGCTAAAAAAGTGTGACAAGCACGATCGTGATCTGTCTAGAATTTCAAAGGGTGAGTTTTTAAGTGATTATTGGGCTAATCAAGGCTAGGATGTTTGTATATGAGGCATTTAAGTTTACATGAGTTCTTAAATGAATTTTATTGATCTTGAGTGAAAGGATTAAGTAAAGCATATTATGGATTAAAGAATGATTGGATGGTGTTGTAAATTGATTATAAAGTGTATTAAGGAAATATAACTGAGAATTTGTCATTGAACATGCATAATACATGACATATATATAAATGTGCCTATGTTTGATTATACATCTGAATGTGAAAATGTATGTGATTTCATATAAAAGAGCACACTAAGCGATCACTTCTAGACATTGCCGGGACTTCAAGGCAATAAGAAAAAAGGAGCAACTGTGAGTAACCTAAAATGGTCTCACCTTGATTGTTTCATTATTTGTGATGTTCTATATTGAATTTTTATGTGATATGTTATACTGGATTCTAGACACTAAATGTCCGAAAGTGTTCTTTGAATGTGAATGTGATTAAATAATTCTATTCTCAACTTATATATTGGATACCAGACTAAAAGTCTGATGATGAATGTGAATTGGAAAGTGAAAGCGAATATGATGGACTGAATATATTGAATATGTGTTTTGCATTTAATTTCATGAATGCATGAAATATAAAGGTAGTTGTAACCAGAGTTGCCACTGAAAAAGAGCTTAAACTTAAATATCTGTAGTAAAAGCCTCTAGCATAATGTGTAAAATGAGCCTTGTATCATCAACGAATAAGGGATAGTATTAATAAGCCCGGTATCTACAACAGATACAAGACAGTGAAAAAGGCACTTGGTCATAACTAAGTGACAAACGGATGTGAGCCTAATAAACATTGCATACATACATGATATATATGAATTGAATGACTACCTTGTATGGTTGAATTAATTAAATGAAACATGTGAAAGCTTATCGATGAGTATGTTTTGCATGATTGTAATACAATTTTGAATTGTATTGAATTGAAATATAGCAATTGTGAACAAATTTTAAGTGTATATGATGACAAATGCAATTATGTGAATAATGTGATAACATGAAATATTATGTTACATGACAGGAGTGAACCATCGAGGATGGTTACTCAATTGAGTTCCCAAAACTTACTGAAATTGCAACGTTGACATTTCAGGTTCAAGAGGGTGATGACTTAACTTCTAAGACAACTTAGAAGAAATTTGTACAACTTTTTAATAGAAGACATGGCTTAAAGGTTGGTTGGCTAGGATTGAAGGATTTAGTCTTAATTTTGCCAAATCCTTATATATGTAGCATATTATGTAGACAAAGTTATGGACTCTGATAGGTCGATATTGGAGAAACATGGATGACGTGTATAATGTTACATTGTAAATCATGGTCTATGAAATGAAATGAGGAAATTTTGAATTTTAGACATTATGATACTTATGGTTTTAATTATGATGCCACGAGATATATGAAAGTGATATAGTTAGCATGCCCTATCGGACATGTGCACGCACGTCCGAAGGGCATATAGACACGTGTCAGACGAGATTGGGGTGCTCAGTTAAGTTAGTATCAGAGCATGGCTGGTATCCATAAGGATATATAGGAATGTTAGGCAAGAAATATTGTGAGAATTGCGGATAGTGATTTAATTTATTGTTTATTATAAGTCATCCTCGGTAGGTGATCAAGTGGAACAAATAGCTGACCTAAGATCAGTAGGAGCCAGTAGAGAGTCGTTTGTGTCTCGAATTAAGGGAATGCCTCCCCGAATTCCCAAGAGAAGGGAAAAGAAGTATGAAAAGCTACAAAAGTAGGGGGTTGTGGATTTTTATGGAAGTGCAGACCCTGCAGAGATCGAAGGATGGTTGGAGAGAACAAAGAGGATTTTTTATCAGATAGATTGCGAGCGAGATGAGAGGTTCAATTATACTGTCTCTTTATTATAAGGCCTAGTTTACCAATGGTGGAAAACCGTTTCAGGTAATACGATCAGGCTTTGTAATTTGCAATGGGAAGACTTGCTGAGGGTCTTCAAAGATAATTACATACCCAAGATCTACATGGACATAAAGATGAAGGAATTTCTGGACTTAAAGTAGGGTAGTTTATCATTAGCCAAGTATAAGATTAAGTTCAATGAGCTGTTGGGATATGATACTGCCTTGATTCCTACTGAGGAAGATAAATGCAGGAGATTTGAAGACGGGCTAAACATGGAGATCTGGACAAGGTTAGCCTTTTGGTAACCTGGGTGGTTTTACGAAACTACGAGTTGCTTCGATCTGCATTGAGCAGCTGTTGAAGGATAGTCAGTCAGAACATAGATCAAAGTCGAGACAAAAGACACCTAGTGGATCTCAGGGCGGTTCTGGCAGAAGGTTCAGTAAGCGTCAGAACCAAGCGTTCAGGCAACCAACTGGATCAAGATAGTCGGGGTTTAGATAGAGGGGTAGTTTTGCTCAGTCTGGTAGTGGAAGAGGCGCAGTATTGGGTTAATCGTCGAATTGTGAGCACTGTCGGAAGAGGCATGGTGTTGATTGCTAGAACTTGACATGAGGCTGCCTTCGATGCGACTCATTAGATCATTAGATCAAGGATTGTTCTATTGTATCTTGAGCACAGAGTGGTAGGAGAGGAAGTGTGACAACTGAAACTACGATTCAGCAGAGTTGAGCCAATGGGTCTGGACAGAGAGATTGTGACAGAGGCAGATTGAGTTTTGGAAGTGATATTGGTGGGAATGAGGTGCGAATCAATCAACTGTAGTCACTAGACAAGAGGCTC
Source organism: Erythroxylum suave (assembly GCA_027563595.1). Lineage (NCBI taxonomy): Eukaryota > Viridiplantae > Streptophyta > Magnoliopsida > Malpighiales > Erythroxylaceae > Erythroxylum > Erythroxylum suave. The sequence continues at coordinate 39,059,345 of JAOSBN010000178.1, read as the reverse complement.
AAGATTCTCCAGATGTCATTGTAGGTCTGTTAGTTATATTTACATTTGAGGCTTTTGCATTGCTAGATCCTAGATCTACGCTTTCCTTTATCGCATTGTATATGAGTCTAGGTTGCATTGTGATAGAGAGCTATTGAGATATGGATTAGAGGTGAGGAAACTGATAGGTAGTACCACTATGATAGAGGAAGTCTATAAAAGGTGTTTGATTCGAATTGATCAAGCAGATTTGAGGCAGGCTTGATTATATTACAGTTGAAGGAAATTGATGTTATGCTAGGCATGGATTGACTCACTACTCATAGGGCCATCATGAATTGCTATACAAAGGAGGTAATATTTGAATCTCCTACTCAGCAGAGAGTAGTGTTTAGTGGTATTAGCCAAGTAGTACTAGCCAGGCTTATTTCATTATGAGTGCCTTGAGGATGATGCAAGGCAGATGTGAGACTTATTTGGCCCACATCATTGATACCCAAACTGAGCAGAATCTATGAGACATTCCTGTGGTTACGGAATTCTTGGATGTATTTCCCACTGAGTTACCTGGCTTACCTCTAGATAGATCAAGAAACAGAGTTCACGATTGATCTAGTTCTAGGTGCTACTCTTATATCTATTCCTCCTTATAGGATGGCACCTATAGAGTTGAAGGAGTTGAAGGCTCAGTTGTAGGAGTTACTGGATATTACCAAAGGTTTGTCGAGGGGTTCTTATTGATCTCAACCCCCCTGACTAAACTTTTGAGGAAGGATATGGTCTTAAAATGGAGTGACAAATGTCAGAGAATTTTTAAGGAATTGAAACACTAGTTGACTACAACGTCGTTATTAACTATTCCATCGGGAATTGTTAGATATCTAGTATACAATGATGCTTTGCATCAAGGATTAAGATGTGTGTTGATGCAATATGGCAAGGTGATAGCCTATGCATCGAGATAATTAAGGTCTCATGAGATAAACTATCTGATATATGATTTAGAGCTTGTAGCAGTAGTCTTTACTCTAAAGATATGAAGATATTATTTATATGGAGAGACATTCCAGATATACACTAACCAGAAGAGTTTGAGGTATTTATTGAGTCAAAAGGAGTTGAACATGAGACAAAGGAGATGGATTGAATTGTTAAACGATTATGACTGTACTTTTGAGTATCATCCAGGGAAAGCTAATATAGCGACAAATGTATAGAGTAGGAAGTCAAATAGCAATGTAGCTTAGATTCAGTTATCAAGGTTACCGAGCCTAGTTCAATTGAAAGTATTAAATGTGGAGTTGAATTTAGAGCATAATGTAGAATTGATAGCCACACTAAAGTTAAGGCCAATGTTACATGATAGGATTCGAAATGTTCAGAGTCAAGATCCTAAAATGGTGAAGCTGATTGAGAAGATTAAGGTGAATCCAAATTCTAAATTTGAATTGAGAGATGAGACTTTGTGGTTAAAGCAGAGGTTTTGTGTACCTGACATTGATAAGCTAAAGATAGAAATTCTTGAGGAAGCACAGGTAGTAGCTTATGATATGCATACTGGTATTACCAAGATGTATAATATGATAAAGAAACATTTTTTGTGGCTAGGGATGAAGAAGCAAGTAGCTGACTATCTACTTAAAGGTTTAACTTGCCATCAGATTAACGCAAAACATCAGGCTCTAGTGAGGAAGCTTCATTTATTACCTATTCTGGAGTAGAAATGGGAATGAATCATAATGGATTCCATTATAGGATTGCCTAAAAAATTGAGAAAAATTGATGTTATATGGGTTGTAGTAAATTGATTGACTAAGTCGGTCCATTTCTTATCAATGAGAGAGAATAACTCACTAGATCAATTGGCAAAGAATTACGTGAATGAATTAGTTAGACTGCATGGGATTCTGGTATCTATAATATCGGGCAAGGATCTCAGATTTACTTCAAGGTTTTGGAAAAGTCTACAGTTGGCTATGGGTACGAAGTTGAACTTCAGTACCACATTTCATCCTTAAATTGATGGACAAAGTGAGAGAACAGTTAAAGTTATTAAGGATATTGTTAGACCATGCGTATTGGAGTTCTAAGGAGCATGAGATTAGTATATAGCCTTGGTTGAATTTGCTTACAATAATTACTACCACAGTAGTATTGGAACGACACCTTATAAGGCATTGTATGGCAAAAAATGTTGATCGCCTCTATATTGGGATGAAGAAGGTTTAAGAATGGTAGAAGGCCTAGAGTTGATACAAGATATTGTGGATAAGGTGAAATTGATCTGAATTCAAATAAAAGCAGCTCAATAAAGACATAAGAGTTATGTGAATCATCACAAAATGGATATAGAATACAGTGTAAGGGATAAAGTATTTTTGAGAGTCTCGCCTTGGCGAGGAGTATTGAGATTTGGTAAGAAGGGTAAAATGAGCCCTGGGTACATTGATCCTTATGAAAATGGAATTAATGAGTGTAATTATTGATTTTTCATTTTTGGTGATATTTCGGAAATTTATAAAAATTTGAGGTATTTTTAAACTAGGAAAAATGTAGAAATAAGAGTCAAATGGGAGTATGACATTTGGTAGTTTGAATGGAGGACACATGTTATACATACAAAGATGACATATGGCATTGTATAATGGAGCCACCTAGTTACTTAGGAATTACATTTCTACAGAGGGAAGTTTATGCATTCCACTAAAAACACCACCTTTCTCTTTGCTTATCCATCACCAAAACACCATGCTTGTCCATTCTTGGGTAGTTGGCATATATGCGTGATTTTCACATCAACGTTACACCTCACTTCAGCCCATTTGTTGTTTGTTATTCTCTCTATCCTTGCTTTTCTCCTCCAAATCTTATCCTCTCTCAACTTTTGGAAATTTTGCTAAAGAGTTTAAAGTTGTTTACATAGGAGGTATTTAGGTTTATATGAGTTTTTAAATGAATTGTGTAGATGTTGAATGAAGGGATTACAGTGAGTAACATGTATTATGGATTAAAGAATGATTGGATGGTGCTGTAAATTGATTAGAAAGTGTATTAAGGAAACATACCCGAGAATTCGTCACAGAACATGCATAATATAGGACACATATATAAATATGCTTATGTTTGATTATACATCTAAATGTGAAAAAGTATATGATTTCATATAGAAGAGTGCATTGAGCAACCGCTTCTAGACATTAAGGGGAGCTCAAGGCAATAAGCAAAAGGGAGCTACTGTGAGTAGCCTAAGATGGTCTCACCTTTGATTTTTTGATTGTTTATGATATTCTGTAGTGAATTGTTATGTGATATGTTGTACTAGATTCCAGACACTAAATGTCCAGAAGTGTTCCTAAAATGTGTATGATTGAATAAATGTAGTCTCAACTTATATATTGGATACCGGACTAAAAAGTTGATGATGTATGTGAATTGGAAAATGAAAACGAATGTGAAGGACTAAATATATTGAGTGAATATGTGTAACATTTCATTCCATGAATGCATGAAATATAAAGGCAATTGTGACTGGAGTCGCCAGTGAAAAAGAGCTAAAAGCTCAAATTTCTGTGGTAATAGCCTCTAGCTCAATATGTAAAACGAGTCCTGCATCTCCAATAGATAAGGGATAGTATTAATGAGCCCGTTATCTACAACGGATACAGGACAGTGAAAAAGGCACTCGGTTACATCAAAGTAACAAACGAATGTCAGTCTCATAAACATTGCATATATAGATGATATATATGAGTTAAATGATTACCTAGTATGACTAAATTAATTAAATGAAATATTTGAAAGCTTATCGATGAGTATGTTTTACATGATTTCAATGCAATGTTGGATTGTATTGAATTGAAATGTGACAATTGTGGACAAAGCATTAAGTGAAATTACATGATGATAAATGCAATGATCTGAATAATGTGATAACTTGAAATGTTTTGTTACATGACAAAGAGTGAACCACTGAGGATGGTTACTCAACTGAGTTTGCAAAACTCACCAAAATTGTAATGTTAACATTTCAGGTTTGAGAGGGTAATGAATTAGCTTCTAATACAGCTTAGAAGAAATAATAGCTTTTGGATAGAAGACATGGCTCAAAGGTCAGTCAGCTGGGACTGAAGCATTTAGTCTTAGTTTTGTTAAATCCTCACATATGTAGCATACTTTATAGACAGAGCTGCGGACTCAGATAGGTCGATATTGGATAAACATAGATGATGTGTATAATGTTAAATTGTAAATCATGGTTTATAAAATGAAATTAGGAAATTTTGAATTTTAGACATTGCGTTATTTATGTTTTTAATTATGATGTCATGAAATATGTGAAAGTGATATAGTTAGCATGCCATTGTCACCAAACATGTGCCCGTACGTCCGAAGGGCCTATGGGTACCTGTTGGATGGGAGTGAGGTGCTATATAATGTTCCTTCAAAACTTGAAAAGATGTTAAGCAAAAAATAGGAAAAGATGAAGTATAGAACTTTGGGCACTATCAGACAATCGATTGATATTAGCATATTCAATCATATGTTTTAAGAAATTGATCCTTTTGAACTATGGAAGAAGCTAGAAGGTCTGTATGAAAGGAAGACTACTTATAAGAAAGGCCTCTCTAATTAAGTGGCTTCTCAATTTGGAGTTAAAGGATAGGAAATTAGTTTAAGAACATCTAAATGATGTCTAAGACATAATCAACAAACTTACAACAATAAAGATCATTTTTTATGATGAGCTTTAATCTCTGCTCCTATTAATTTCTTTATCGGAATGTTGGGAAAAGTTAGTGGTGATGATTAGTAACTTGACTCCTAATTAAGGTGTCCTTTCTTTGGATGAAATCAAAAAGAGTATGTTTAATAAAGAAATTGCAAGACAAGAGATTGGAGACAACAATGTGTAGGCTTTTGCGACCAAAAGCAGGGGAAGGAGTAAGAGTAGGGGTCCCAATCGTCATGGAAAGCCTAAAAGTAGTTCAAAGTCCAAAGGTGACAAAACATAAAGATCTTCCAATATTGCAATAATCAGGGCACATTAAAATTTTTTGCTATAAGTGGAAGAAAGATCAGAAAAAGGAAGTTCCTCAGGATGATGATGATGAAGAGTATAGTTGCAACTGCTTCAAGCACGGATGATTAGGTGTCACTAGTTTATATAACTAGTTATTGCTTTCATGTCAGCAATTTTGGTTCTGAATGGCTGATTGATACGGGAGCATCCTATCATTATTTTCCAAAGGTAGAGCACTTCTCAAACTACAAGAGCTGAGATTTTGGGAGTGTAAAGATGGGAAATCAAAGTTTTGTCAAAATAAGTAGTATGGATGATATCCGAATTTAGAACAAACGTATGATGCTTACAAACCTTAAGAAATGTACGAAACATCCCATATCTAAAACTAAATCTATTATCAGTGAATGTGTTAGATCAAGAAGGCTTTCAACACAGTTTTGGGGATAGGAAGTGAAACTATCCAAAGGTGCAATGACAGTTACCGAAGGAGAGTTATGCTGCTTGTTGTACAGGACACAAGATATATGTTTAATTTTTGATACATTTAATCATTTGCACTTAGCGATTAATGATATGAAAATGCTTAAGATACTCACTTTAATTCATATATGATTTTAGGTACAATTTGGAAGAAAAGAAATTAAAGTGAGTCAAAAGCACTACATTTGGGCCATTTTACAAAGATTAATTTTCACTTGTCTCCACGGAGCAAGAAAAAGAAAATTAAAAGACAAGAAGAAAAAAATCAAAATACAAGAAGGAGAATTAAAGTGCTTACTGGAAAAATGAAGAAAAAATCAATAGCAACTAAAGAAGAAAGCAACATCTTATGAAGAGAAATGCAGCACCAAAACGACAGAAGGTGGAGAGAAAAACACAGTCTGCATTTTACCCAAACGAGGAATGCATTTCAAGAGCTACGAGGGTTATTAAAAAGTTAGCATATACGGTAGCTATGGAATGAAAATCATATGAGTTAAATTGTCCTATGAAGCTAAAGTGGAGAGGTAAGTGGCAAAAACAAAAAAGAGACAAAACAGAGGCGTGAAAGAGAGAAGAGTGGAGGCGAATAGTAAGGGTGGACATTAAACTTAATTATTCACATCAATGAATAGCGAGAGAAGAGAGCATTCACATGAGAAGAGAAGAAGAAAGTTGTGACAGTGAATAGCCGAAAGGGTTTTGGCTAGGGTTACAACATAAGGGTTGAAGCATTTTCTTGCAATAGACCTATAGAAGGCTAAACATTTCGATGCTAGTTCGGAGGAGACATCGACGTTGAAGACCCGGTTTAAGTATTTTTTATTGTTTTGTTGTTTCTTTCTCTAATTAGAAATTGATTATGTTATCTTGTATGAATTGATTGGGTATTTGAATGATGATGATTTTAAAGCTCTATTAAATCGTTTTTTCATGAAAACCCATTGCTATAGTCAAATGCAATACATAATTATTGTATTCCTAATTCGTGTGTAGCAACTAATGGTTCCGAATCATTAAAGATAACATAAAATAGGTTAAATAAGTTGAGCTTGTGTGATTATTGCCTATATTGGTCTATTTTTCTAATTCATATTATAGTTGTCCAGATAAACTTAGAGAGCATATTCTAAGTTTCCTAATGGCCAGGGTTAATTAACGAGTGCTTCGTGATTAACTAAGATCTAAGAAAAAATTAGGATTAATAGAGTTTGTTGTTAATCTATGACCGATAATTGCTAGATAAAAGAACAACAAGTCAATAAATTATGCTTAATTAGGGTGTAGGCCGAGATTGAACCAAAGAACTAGACCCCTACCAAATTCCCCAATTTTATCATTTTCCACATGTTTTCTTTAATTTGTTTTCATTAGGTTTATTTTATTTTATTTCTTATTAAATACAAACCCCTATTACCTAAACATCAATTAATTTCATTTCATAAGCTAATTGAACACTCCATCGGTCAATTTTGGCACTGTTGTTGGGGAGTGTAGTGTTTAGTTTTTGTTTGTGATTTTAATTGGTGTTTTGTAAATATTTGTTCGCAATTGATTTCTTTTCAACTATTTTGTGATCTTTTCATTTTTTTGTTTCGTGTTTGCGATTGAAAAATTCGATATTGGATAGAAATAATTTTTTTAATTCATATTCTTAATCCTATAACAATATTTGGACTAATTAACCTAACTTTTGTTATGGATGGGATAATCAGCCAACTTACTTCCATGGTAGTTTGCAGGAAGCACAGCAATTTTTGTACATACCAGAAGCTTCCTATCGAGACTCAAGAAAATCTTTGGAAGAATTAGTTAATGTGTATGTTGCTAACACATCGCAATTCCAGCAGGAAACAAATTCTAGAATCTAGAACTTGACAAGCCAAGCGGATTAATTGATGGAAACTATTAACCGTCTAGCATCACAGAGCAAAGAGACGCAATCATATCAACTTGTGGAGTACCTGATGGATATTAGCGTGGAAACTTTACAAAGTGAAGAGGAGCTTGAGAATTTCGAGGTCAACCATTAACGAATTGCTTGTGTCGAAGAAGCTTTAGTGGAGCTCGAAGTAGAGAAAGATACATCTTTTAGCTCGGAGGCAAAAACTGACTTCAAAATTATTGTTGAGACTAGCTCTTTACCTTTACCTAGCATGTTAGAGGAATTAAAGGAAGAAGAAAAGGGAAAAGAGATATTTGAAACATTTTCAGAGTGTATGAACTTAGTTGAGATTGAGAATCTCATGATAAAGAAGACGCTGAATGGGTATGATGATCCACTAAGTCGCTATCCAGAACAACCTCGCATGGAAGTGGCACTAACTATAATACCTAAAGATCATAATTTTGTCACGTAAGGGGAAGAAGGAGTCGAGCTAGCGACCCTAAACAAAGGTGCTTCTTGGGAGGCAACCCAAGGGAAGTAAATTTCTTTTCTTTACATTTTCACATTTCTTTTTATATGTATGTATGTTCTTTGTTAGTTTTCTTTTTCTTGTTTTTCAGTTTTCAATCAAAATGAGAGAAAGAATAAAACATACAAAGAAACATTTGCTCATTTTCTATTGCTTCTAGGAGTATTTAATCATGAGTAGAGAATAAATTGACTAGATAATTTTGTAGCAACTTTGGCATGTACTTTCTCTCTTCTGATTGATTGATGTGCATTATCTTTAGAAGAATAGTGACTAGTAGTAGACAAAGCTAGTAAGATTTTGAGACTTATTAAACTGACACATTCATATCAGTCTCATTATCTTTTAATTATGTGTGATCTTCATGATATATAATCCTGATTTTGCATTGAATTTCTATTCCAGAAAACATTTTTATCACATACATTAACATGGATAAGATTAGGCATTCTTTGCTTTTCCGAACTACATTAGCCAAATAGCTCACCCATTATATGATTTTCCTTTTTGATAAGCCCCTTTGAGCTTTATACCTTTCGTTTTGTATCAACCACATCTTATGCTTTATCCTACCCAAGCCATAAAGTTAGTGGAACATTTATGATTGTTGAGTTTGTGGATATATAAAAGTGTAAGTTTGGGGGTGTACATATTTGTGGATAATTAATGTTGGGATGTTTTGTTATGTCTTGTCATTGAAATTCCCATGTTAATGTGGTTTCTTTTAATGTTTAAGAAAAGAAATAAAGAAAAGAGAAAAGAACAATAAAAGAAAACAAGAAAAAGAAAAAGAATAAAAAGATATATACTTAAATAAATGTATCTAGGAGCAATTGCATAAGTGTTGAAAAGTTGTTTATGATTAATGCATTCTCTTAAAGTTTTGATGAATGGGTTATTTGAGTATATTGGATATGAGGTAGATGTTGGCTTGGAAGGTTCACTATTATCATTTCAATGTATTGTGGGTATCAATTGTATGAGTGATTCTTTCGGATTGGTATATGCTTCATGTGGTTGGTGTGTGAGGGTTGAATAGGGTTGTGAAATCTAAATGTTGCATTCATTGTAGCTGATAGTACCCAATTTTTTTATAAGTGTTGCTTTGTTTCACCAGCTTAATGATTTTCCTACTACTTGAGCCAAATACATCTCAGCTTACCTTTTCCCACATTACAACCTTGAAAAGTTCTTTGATCCATAATTTTGCATGTGAACATTAGTGGTAGAGAAATAAAATGATATGCAAAGTTGTGGATTGTCATGATCATAAATGGTGTTGAGTGTACCTGTGAATATATTTTAGTTAAACACATTTTTTGAGTCTACCATTAGGTTTCATAGTTTTTAAAGGTATTGAATGTTGATTAATCATGAGTAAAAGCTTAGAATATTGAAATCTTGCTATGATTTTTGAAACTCACTCATCTTTGCTTATGATTCTATATTCTTTGAACATATAGGAAATGAGTCAATGTTTTTGGGTCTTTGAGCTAAATCTAGATGTTTTGCCTGAGGGCATCCAATAACTAAATGTGGGCAAAATTGATATGTGTTTAATGTTTTATACATTTAATCATTAACACTTCGCGATTAATGATACGAAAATGCTTAAGATACTCACTTTAATTCATATATAATTTTAGGTACGATTTGGAAGCAAAGAAATTAAAGTGAGTCAAAAGCACTACATTTAGGTTGTTTTCTGAAGATTAATTTCCACTTGTCTTTATGGATTAAGAAAAAAAAGACAAGAAGAAAAAAATTAAACTACAAAGAAGGAGAATTAAAGGTGTTTGTTGGAAAAATGAAGAAAAAATTAATAGCAACTGAAGAAGAAAACGACAACACTAAAATGACTAAAGGTGGAGACCAAAACACAGTCTATGTTTTACGTAGACGTCTTGCGTAATGCAGACAATGTATGCGCTTCACGCAGATGAGGAATGTGTTTCAAGAACTGCAAGGGTTATTAAAAGGTTAGTGTGTACAGTAGCTGCGAACTAAAACCACTGAAGTCAAATTGTCCCATCAAGCTACAATGGAGAGGTAGGCGGCAAAAATAAAAGAAAAGACAATACAGTCCTGTGAAAGAGAGAAGATTGGAGGTGAATAGTAAGGTTAACCTTAGACTTAATTTCTCACATCAATGAATAGTGAGAGAAGAGAGCATTAACGTGAGAAGAGAAGAAGAGAGCTGTGGTAGTGAATAGTCGAAGATGTTTTGGCTAAGGTTACAATGTGGGAGCTGAAGCATTTTCTTAGGATAGACCAATGGAAGGCTAAACGTCCCGATGCCTATTCATAGGTGACATCGATGCCGATGACTGGTGTTAAGTATTTTTTATTGTTTTGTTGTTTCTTTCTCTCATTAGAAATTGATTATGATATCTTGTATGAATTGATTCATATTTAAATGATGATGATTTTAATGCTCTATTGAATCGTTTTTTATGAAAACCCATTTTTAGAATCGAATGCAATGCATAATCATTGTATTCTTGATTCATGTATGGAAACTAATGGTTCCAAATCCTTAGAGATAACATATCATAGGTTAAATAATCTAAGTTGGTGTGATTATTGCCTAGATTGATCTATTTTTCTGATTCATAATGCAGTTGTCCAGATAAACTTAGAGAACTTATTCTAGGTTTCCTGTTAGTTAGGGTTAGTTGACGAGTGCTTTGTGATTAACTAGGATCTAAGGAAAATTAGGATTAACAGAGCTTGTTGTTAATCTAAGATCGATAATTTCTAAGAGAGATAAAAGAACAACAAATCAATGAATTATGCTTAATTAAGGTATAGGGCAAGATTGAACCAAACAACCGAATCCCTACTGAATTCTCCAATTTGATCATTTTTCACATGTTTTCTTTTATTTTCTTTCATTAGGTTTATTTTATAGTTTCTGATTAAATCCAAACCCCCCATTACCTAAACATCAATTAATTTCATTTTATAAGCTAACTGAACACTCCTTATTTTAGTCAGTAGTAATTTAGTTATTTTATTTTGACTAGCATTATGACGTGCTAGTCAACACACTTAAAGGTGTATAAAGGTAGAAAAGTATACACAATCGAAGGCAAAACTTCACCAAATCTATAGCACAGACAATTAGGGTACATAAGTGAGAAGGGATTAAAGTTACTGGCTGGAAAATCCTTTATTCTAGTTAAGAACTTAAAATCACGTAATCTTTACAATCATTGTTTGGATGGAAAGTATAATAGAGTCTCTTTCAAAAGAAGATCCACAAGGAAGTCAGAGTTGTTGGAGTTAGTGCATTCGAATGTCTATGATCCTATTGAGGAGAAGTCACTATACAGTAATAGATATTTTGTTACATTCATTGATGTGTTTTAAGGAAGACTTGGGTGTCTATGTTGAATTATACAACTCAACTATTTGAAACTTTCAAGACATTTCATGTTATTGTAGAAAAGGAAGCATAGAGGAAGCTAAATTGCCTATAAATAGAAAATGAAGGGAAGTATACTTCTAAAGTGTTTGAAGAATCACATGATGTCTGACATGAGGAAACCTAACTAAGGACTCCATAATATATTGGGGTTGTTAAAAGGATGAATGCAACCATTGTGGAGAACATTTATTAAATATTTAGAATGTCTATATTTTCAAATACATTTTAGGTGAAGCAATTTGAGCAACAGTCTACCTGATAAATCCAGCTCCCTTAGTTTCATTGGATTTTATGATTTCTAAAAAGGTACAGACTGGTAAAGATCCCTTATATCATCATTTTTAGCTACAAGATATTTAAACATGTACCTAAGGATCAAATAAAGAAGTTTGACTTAAAGTCAATACTTTGCACCTTTGTTATATATGGTGGTGATCAGTTTGATTTTAGAATTTATGACCTGGAATGTTGTGTTCTAAGAGCATGAGAAAGATGTTAATCTTCTTAGTGGAAATAAATCATCATAGAACAGGTCTTTAGATAGCATAGTTAGCTCTATCTCTTTATGCATTCCTTCGTCTATTAAACAGTCTACAAGTGAAGAAGATGAAGTGTGTGACCAAACATATATTGGTAGTGAATGGATACAATATGATATTGATGAGCTATATGAACCACATCTAGAAAATATCGAAGATGGGTCCATTGAGGATAATGAGCAGGGAGCAGGGGAGCAATTAGATCCAAAAACTGATGAAATGCATCTTCTACAGTCAACAAGGGAGACAAGACCTTCCACAAGGTATCCAAGTTGTGAGTATCTATTACTTACTACTAAGAGGAAGCATGAGGATATGCAAGAGGTTGCATTTTGTGAAAATGTCAAATATCACTAATTGAGGTCTGTGATAGAAGAGCAAAAATTAATATTGAAGAAGGATTATACATATTTAAATGGTGCTTATATGATGACTAAAGTGGTTTCCTAAATAAGCTCAAGCTTTATTATAAGATTTTTCATTAATAAATGATGGAGAATAACTTTTCTTCCTTATATTTAGTCTAGAAGGGAAGATTGTTGAGTGTCTAGCCCTGTTCTGAGATCTTAGATGATGTTTCAAATAAAAGCACAGTAGATAGACATCTTCTCTATAAAGACCATGTGAGAGGATCATTTAAAGATAATGGAGATCTTCGTGGATATGGATGTATCATTCCTACATGAATGTAATCTCTTATCTTGTTAGTTGTAATGTAGATAAATCCTATCAGATAGAGTTATATTTAGATGTAGATGTCATCTTATTAGAGAATGTATATAATTTGATTAAGATATGATATGATCTAACTAGTTTATTTCATTTAGGATTATGACTTAGCTATCAAGCCAGAGGTGCCTACAAATAGTTCATTTGAGCCTCACTCCACACAAGAGATAGAGAGTGCGGTCACAATGTCCAAAAGTGAGGAAAAACAAATAAAGAGGGAAAAGATGGTTAGATTCTCATCCTTATTTGATTATTTTGGGATTAGTTTAAGGGTCTGTTGATTGTGATATAAATTTAGGTTACAATCCTAAAACTTTGTATGAAAGCTTGATGTGGGGCAAGATGGGGGTAAGTGATCAACTTTTCTTATAAATCTTTATTGAGTTTAGTAGATTTATTTGTTAGGTTTCCTTGTGGTTTTTCCCTTTTGCACCATTAAATCTTGGTATTTGTTTCATCATTTAGTTTCTTCATATATTTTCTTGTTGTTGTAACTTAAAAAGTTTATTCTTGTTTTTAATATTTGGTTGATCTTTTAGATAGTTGTGTGTTTGTCTCCCAACAGTAATACCTCCCTCAAGCTGATGTTTATAATTGAAGTTTATTTCTTAAGAATTGAAAATAGACAACATGCATAGGCTTGATATTCAATACTCATCGATACAAATTATCAATATAAATTCAAAGCTCACTAATTCCAATTATTTATGTTGCCATGATGTATTTTATTATTTATAACCATTTATTTTACTTTATGTGTTAGGCCAGCACATTCCAGTGGGCGTGGGTAGCATGAGTTGTAGATATCTGAAGATATAAAAGTTGTGGATACCCAAAATTATCTAACTGTGGATACTAAAAGGCATCAGATTGTGGAGAGACAATAGTCTCGAAATAATGACATTGATGTCAAACTGTAGCAGCTGCATTGTAACCCTATAAGAACGCCTATCTATCTTCCACTAAGATAATAGAGTAGGTGTTGTAACATTTCCTTTAACCATTTTCCCATTTTATAATTCATCATATGATATTCACTTGAAGTCATAAAATCTATTTTGAAGTGCATACTATACATATATTAGCAATAAGTATGCATACAAATCACCCAAAATTATATATGTCTCAGTTTTCATATGCAACTGAAATCACCCAATTTAGAGGTCTGTAGACTGAATTATGTCTCAAGCAATGTGACTAGTACAATAAACCCTAAATAGAATTCCACTATATAATACTCTCTTGTCATGTTCAACCAATTCTATATAAGGTAACACCAAAATAACACCAAAGCACCATGCCAAAAACCATTATACATTTAAATGAATCTTCATATCCATTCAAACATACACACAAAGAGACGTTGGACTACATATAGTCACAAACCTTAAAATTAGGAAAGTAGTTCTTCTAGTGCCTTTGCTCCCCTTTCTCTTTGGCTTTACTTGTCTCACCAACCAGAAATACCATAAATACACATCTTAATCCCACTTCCAACCTTATAATTTCAGTTCTTCATAAGCAAAGCAAGAAAAGGTAAAGGTGAAGAGAAAATCTGTAACTTTTACCTTGATTTCCACCTAAGACTGGTTTGATTTCTTAAATGAAAAATGATGGGATGAAGAAGCTGTCGTCCATCTCCCCTCTATATACGGCCATTTATGCTCTTTCAAGACTCACAGATATGCTTAACTCCTATTGGCCACATATGCTTTATTATTATTGGTAACACATGCCTTAATCTAATTGGTCCATGTGTTAAATTTAGAAAAATTGCATATTATTCCTTCTTCTTCCTTTAATTCCCACATTGGCCTATTATCTTATCAACTAATTTCATTCCCATCCATATTTCACGTCTAAGTATATATGTCTAATAAAATAATCCATGTTTCAAAATTTGAAGGTAATAAATATATGGTGAGGTTTGTAAAATTTTATTTTAACACTTATTTTACAAGTGATGTGATATGTCTAACTAGATAGTATTACTTTGAATTATCAATATAATGGCTTGTTAGTTTTAAAAATTTTGGAGTCAATTTTGACACTATCTTATGTAATCTAAAAATATCTTATCCAAACATTTAGAATTACCAAATAAGAGTTAAAGCTGCGAAACAATAGAATGGAAATCAAGCAGGATGCGAGTACAAAAAATGGTTGCATTGGTATTTTACAAACTTAAGTTGTTTATTACTAGTATACCATAATTTTCATCGGTATTGTACAGTTAATATTTAAGGTAATCGGACTCCATGAACTCTGCCTTCTTTATCAACCTTATCTTCTTTATTATGGTAAAGGTTTTGGATCAAACTCTGCATATTAACAAGATTCTCACTGAATATTGTTGTTGTTCTAAACACTGGTCTTCGTTTGCACTGCAATGAGAGCCAAACACATTAGCATCATTATTCATATGCCAAGATCATTGAAATAATTATATTATTAGATAATCTATTAAATACCATATTGTGCTAATTAGTAGTACAAATCAATTAAACATTGGGTACTTGGTAAGATTTTATCAAAGTCATGTTAAAATGCCTATCTTATCACCTTCCTATTTGACAATTAATTGGCATCTTTACAAACAAGCTCCTCTACAACTCTATTTGAAAATCTTTGAATGTTCTCTTCTAAAATGATTTGTTGGATGGCTTTCTCCCCCATGTGTTCCTTTCCTAGCTAGTTGTGCTTTGTATTGCAAATTGTGGATAATAATCCTAGAGGTTTGACTTTATGTTTCAAGGTGTGGCTTTTTCCACACATCTAATTGGCTGCTAACATAAATATTCCCACAGAATATGCATGCATTATTAATTTTGACTTGAATATCTATTGTACAAGTACAACTATTTGTATTCGTAGGACGTCAAAAGGAAAATTTAACATAGACATCATTTTGAAGAAATCAAAGCTCAGGACAACTAGTATATCTAGTTAATGACCACTTCAATTAACTTTTACCAAAAACCTTATAATAATTTTTTGCAATAAATCACACCTTACTTATTTAAGGGAAAGCTTCTAGAAAATGTAATTTGATATGAATAGATTTTTTTAGTTAAAAGTAATTAGTTTTTGTCATTAATCCACATTAGGGATAGTTGTCTAGTAGATCTAGAACTAATAATTGTTGAAGCTCTATTGGTGCTATTAATGCAACTTCCTATGCTAATTATACATGCTGGAGATGAAGAGTGTTGGCCCCTGAATTTTTTTCGTTGAATTAGTTTTGTCATTAATCCATATTAGGGATAGTTGTCTAGTAGATCTAGAACTAATAATTGTTGAAGCTCTATTGGTGCTATTAATGCAACTTCCTAT
>JAOSBN010000178.1:39001373-39014553 GCA_027563595.1 Erythroxylum suave | reverse complement strand
ATTATACATAACTAATAATGCATGAACATGCCACATATGAATGCAATGAACTGTACCCATCCTATCGATGACGGGATATTACACGATCACCTTGCTATACTGCATCAATACACATCTCAATCCTTGATGTGACGCATCACTGTACATCACATATCCTCTGGTCCCCGATAGAATAGTCAACACCGGTGCCGTAATCAATCGATGCTTTGGCTCCTCAAAACTCTACTGACATTCTTCATTTCATCTGAATACTACATTCTTCCTCAGAAGTTTTGTCAGAGGGGCTGAGATCAAGGAAGATACCTTAACAAACCTCCAATAATATCTGGCTAATCCTAGGAAGCTTCAGATTTCAGAAACATTCCTCGGAGCTTCCCAATTCATTACTACCTCTATCTTCTTTGGATTCACTTGTATGCCTTGTCCAGTTATTATATGCCGCAAAAACACTACTTGATCTAGCCAAAATTCACACTTGCTAAATTTGACATACAACTGCTTTTCCCTCTTAATCTGTAAAATAACTCTCAGATGCTCAACATGTTCCTTTCTACTCTTCGAATATACCATGATATCATCAATAAATACAATCACAAATCGATCCAGGTAGGGCTAAAACACCTTATTCATCAAGGCCATAAAAGCTACTGGGTCGTTAGTCAGCCTAAACAGAATCACTACAAACTCAAAATGCCCATACCTACTCCTAAATGCACTCTTAAGTAAATCAACGTCAGCTATCTTCAACTGATAGTACCCTGATCTTAAATCCAGTTTAGTGAATACTTTAGCTCCCTGCAACTGATTAAGCGAATCATCAATTCTAGGCAGCGGGTACTTGTTCTTCACTGTCACTCGATTCAGCTCCCTATAGTCAATGCATAACCTCAAAGTCGCATCCTTTTTCTCAACAAACAGCACTGCTGGGGCTCCCCAAGGCGAAACACTGGGTCTAATAAAACCATTTTCTAATAACTCCTGAAGCTGAGTCTTTAACTCCTTCAGCTCCACAAGTGTCATCCTATATGGAGGAATAGATATAGAAGCAGCACCTGGAACTAGATCAATTGTGAACTCGTTTCCTGATCTGGTGGTAAACCAGGTAGCTCATCGGGAAACACATCTAGGAACTCCCTAACCAGGGAAATGTCCTGTACACTCTACTTAGCTTCAGTATCAATGATGTGGTCCAGATAAGCCTCGCATCCTCCCTGCATCAACTTCAGTGCACTCATGAAGGATATCATCCTAGTTGGCATTGCTTGACTAACTCCTCTGAAAATCGCTCTCGGCTGACCAAAAGATTTCAGTACTACCTCCTTGGTACAGCAGTTCATAATAGCCCTATGAGAAGTGAGTCAATCCATACCTAGGATAATGTCTATCTCTCTCAGCTGTAATATAATCAAGTCTGCCTCCAACTCTGCTTGATCGATCCTAATTAAGCACTCCTTGCAGACTTCTCCTATGACAGTAGTACTACCTAGAGGTGTACTCACCTCTAGCCCACACTATAACATCTCCCTAGTACAATGCAACCTACATGTCAGATGCGGTGCGATAATGGAGTGTGTGGATCCTGGATCTAGCCGTGCAAATACCTCAAAGTTATAAATAAGAAGTGCACCTGCCACAACATCTGGTGAGTTTTGAGCCTTTTACCTGTTCATAGCATAGACCTGCGCCTAGGACTGTGGTCGACAGCTCCGTACCTCAGCCCTGACAAGAGGACTCCCTGTGTTCACTCTACCTCTACCACGGCCCCTCTGTCCAGTCCTACTACCTCTGCTCTGCTGGATAGTAGCTTCACTCCTCGATCTGCCACTCATACCAGACTGAATTCCTGTAGCAGCAAGACAATCTCTAATTTGGTGATCAAAGGAGCCGTATCTAAGACAAGCTCCAGATAGTCTTCAACACTCACTACCGTGCCTCTTTACCACAGTGCTCACACTGGGGTAACTAACTCTGCACCGCACCTCTTCCACTACCAGTCTATGCAAAACTACCCCTCTATCTGAATCCTGACTGCCTTGATCTGGCTGGTGGTCTGAAAACTCTCTTTTAGCGCTTACTAAATCTTTTTCCAGAACCACTCTGAATCTCACTACAACGCTTCAATCTGGACCCTTGCCCAGGCTTTGCTTGTCTCTCTCTCAGTAGCTGTTCAATTTTGATCGAAGCAGCTCTTAACTCAATGAAAATACCCATATCTGAAAGTGCCAACCTTGTTTAGATCTCCATATTGAGTCCATTCTCAAAACTCCTACACTTGTCTTGTTCTGTAGGGATCAAAGCAGTAGCATAACCCATCAACTCATTAAACCGAACCTCATACTTAGCCACGGACATCCTACCTTGCTTCAAA
Organism: Erythroxylum suave; assembly: GCA_027563595.1. Lineage (NCBI taxonomy): Eukaryota > Viridiplantae > Streptophyta > Magnoliopsida > Malpighiales > Erythroxylaceae > Erythroxylum > Erythroxylum suave. The sequence continues at coordinate 39,012,185 of JAOSBN010000178.1, read as the reverse complement.
CCCGGAAACTCTTCCATCTTCCTATCCAAGAAGATCTTGGGCATGTAGTTCTCCTTGAAGACCCTCAGGAAGTCTTCCCACTTCAGGTTGCAAGGCCTGGTGGTACTGCCTGAAACAGTCTTCCACCACTGAAAAGTTGGGCCTTGCAGTAAGGACACTGCATAGTTGAACCTCTCATCCAGCTCGCAGTCCATCTGATCAAAAACCCCTCTTAGTCCTTTCCAACCATCCTTCAAATTCAACAAGTTTGTGCTGCCATAAAAGTCCACAGCTCCTTGCTTCCGCAGCCTATCATACCTCCTCTCTCCTTTCTCAGGAACTCTAGGAGGCATCTCCTCAAATCAAGGTACTGAGGACTCCCTATTGGCTCCTACCGATCCTTGGTCAGCTGGTTGATCAATTTGATGACCTAGAGCAGATGACCTATAAAAAACAATAATTTCAATCATTTTCTGTACTTCTCATGATATTTAATGCACATTTCTATATGTCCCAACAGATGCCAACCATGCTTTGATGCCACCTAATGTAGTGCCCCCTACCATAAGATACACACCGGGATGCTCGGAGGTCATTCCTGTACATATCCTATGATAAGGGCGAGCTACGTTTGATCACTACGTTAACTTCACATGGCATCATATCATTACTCACTTATAAAGCATCATAAGAAAATCATAATATTTTAAAACCAACTTTTTCCTCATTTCATTTCACAAAACCGAAAGTCTACATTGTATCTTTCAACACTTACTACATGTACATCATCAACCTAGTACAAAAGTACTACATGAAAGAGAAAAATATACAAAGTCTATCTAAACTGTCCAAAAATCCCAGCTGACCAACCTTTGAGCCATAACTTCTTTTGCTAAATCACAATCTACACAGCTGGTAGAGCCTCTCAGTAACTAAAGTCGTTTCTCGGTCCTGAAAAGACAATGTTGCAATTTTGGTGAGTTTTGCGAACTCAATTAGGTAACCATCATCGATGATTCACTCAATTCATGCAACACATCATTTCACATAACATATATTCACATTTTCATATAATTGATTTCATATCACATTTTCACTTAAGCAAGCAAATTGCATTTCAATCAATTAAACATACTTAAGCAAATGCATATGGAATGCTTATGAGACTCTTTTCCAATTATTACATTGTTGTGACCGAGTGCCTAAACTGTCCCGTATTCATTTTTGGATACTGGGCTCATTGATAAATGTCCCATATAGGGCTCATTAAACGTTGAGCCTGAGGCTCTGAATCACTTTTAAGCTTGAGGTTCTTTTTCACTCGTTGAGCTTTAAGCTCTAATCGGTAGCTACTCTGGTCACAACTACCATTATGTTTCATACATACATGAAATAAAAAGCATCAATCACACTTGCATGATCCAATTCAATCACATTCTCATATCATCGGACCTTAATCCGGCATTCAACATTAAGTTGAGAATCACATTTTCACTTACATGCAAAAGCTCATTCAAAACACATTTACGTACACTTAGTTCATCTCATTCACATACAAGCAAAACTTTAATATCTCAACCAAGCATCACAATCATCGGACCTCCTGTCCGAAAACCAACTCAATCAATCATATTCATTCAATCATTTCAAAATAGAATTTAAACAAATAAGTAATTAAGTGAGACCATCTAGGTTACTCACAAGTTGCTCCCGAAGCTAATGCCTAGAAGTTCCAGCAACATCTAGAGGTTGACGTTCCAGTTGCTCCTATATATTAAACAACATACACATATATCACAATTTACAAAATTATGAGTGTTTAATAATGCACATGTATGAAATGAATTATGTACAATGCATGTTCATTACAATCCTGGGTATCTTCCCATCAATTTCATCACAAAATCATTCTGATATCAAAACTCATCTAAGTATAATTTCTACTTAGGTTTATGCCTCAGTAACAAAATTAAATTCACAATTCATTTCTCATTGAATCACTTCAAATTTTTCCAAGTCACACTTTCGAGTCTACTATTAACATTCAATTAGAAAGTGAAACTGATGTACTTTGGTCATACTCTCTTCTAGAACAGTGTTCCCCTATGTCTTATGTTTCTATTGACACCAAAATCACTCAATTTGGTTCAATAATGTTGAAGATATGCCTCAAACATTTTTGGGCTGTTCATATTCAAAAACAGTATGCTATACACTAGTTCCATCCAGAAATTAAACATCTTAAAGACTTAATCACAATTCTACTTCTTCATATGATTTGTATTCCTATTTCTCTAGTTTACTCCAAATTAACAAGAGTCTCATTTTGAATCCTATAGATCCAGATATAATCAAAATTCCGAAGGTTGTTAAGGAAGAAAATCCCATCTCACTATTCCAACAGATTCCACACTTTGATTTGATAAATATTTCTCAATTCAATTCAGAATGCTACAAAAGTTTATGGAGGGATAGAACAGTATGTGAGGAATCTATTATTTCAAGAATTAGATCATTTGAAGATATAAAGAAGAAGTTATGGTCAAAAGAAGGAAAGTTGTTTAGGGTGAGTCAACCCTTTGGTCAAACCAGCAAAGTCAGTATACTCTACTTCATCTTCTCCACCAACATCTCAACTTCAAACCTCCATAACTTTCGATCCAAAACTCAAAAATTTACAAACTTTATATCAATGGGAAGCTTAAAGAAAGATTTATAACTTCCATAAGTCAACTTTGTCAAAAACTCTCTATATCAATACAGAAAACTCATGGAAGTTTCAGATCAAATTTTTAACTCTTCATTTACAACATTCAATTCCTCATGCTTAATCTATCGTTTCTAGTTCAATGGTCGTCATTTATCTATTATTCTAACCCCCTTTCAACGCAAAATCATCCATATCCAAATTATAACTTATGATTGATCATAAATATTAATAACAGAACATGCATATATATGTGCATTCATCATCCATTTTCTGCACTTTTTCCTACACCCAACACTGAATTTCAGGTCAAATTTGAAAACTTTTAAAAACAGAATTTTAAATCGATGTCTTCATACAAAATGTAACCTTATATTGATAATTTAATCCAAACTAAGAATCATCTCAATTGAATAACCACAAAATAAGTTACAGTTAAAACACACCCATGACAAATAGAGTGCACCTCTCATAACTAGCTTGTTACATAGCATCAGCCCACCGTACCTCAAGTTATAATAACTTAACAGATTCTTATTATTGTGCAAGTACACAACTTTATTATTTCTTATTCTTTTCCACTAATGTAAAGACAAATGGAACTCTTTCATTGGCTGTATTCCTTTATATATAAATTGCTGTAACCTCAGCCAGATACGCTGAGATTTGTCCAACTATAATCCCTCCAATCTTTTTCTTAGTGATGATACTATGATACTCAGGACCTTTATTTCTATAAATAACGACATTGAATTAAGCTGTTGCATGGATCTTCTAGCTGAGCCCAATTCATCAGATAAATACTTGGTTTGTCGAAGGTATTGGGTAATACTCATGATTTTTCTTGAACTCCTATAGTTGAACGTGCAGTTATAATCGTTTACTTCGAGAGATGGAGGCAAAATTATTGTCAAAAGCTAATCAAACTTCTTGAGTGGTTTGTAGACCAATGCCATACAACAGAACTTCAGCTAGAGAAGATAAAATCCAACACAGTAACATTTAGTTTTTAGAAACTAGGTTTAATATTCAGTATCTGAAGTGAAAGTATTCGTAAAAGAAGAGAAAGAGGAGGTGATTGAAGGACGAAGAATACTTGGAGGTGCAGGTAAGGAATCATCAATGAATCCCATCACGTTTCGGTTATTAAGAAGAGACAAAAAAAATATTTTCTATGGCAAATAATTTTTTATTCAACCAGAAGAGAAATCATAGTAAGTCAAAGATTTATAGGCCTTATTGCAACTTTATGAACCCAATACTATTACTTGTCCTATATTAGCGTAACGGACTGGATCCGTATTTCTTAAAAACTATAGATATATGAATGTGGTGAAACTTTAATTCCATTTCTAACGTAATATTAGTAAAAATGCAAATGATTACAAATCATAGGACTTCTTCCTTTCTAATATTCAATTTAAGGGATTTGAAATCTGCAAATTTTATATTCCAATCATTCTTATAAAAATGCTCATTGCATAATTTTCTATTGAATAAAAATATGAATATAATTTAAATATTAAAACATCACTTTCTCTCATTTTTATCATATTTAATCACATATAAATGAGATAATTAATTAACTTTTAATATGTTAATATAATGATATCTTATCAGAAACATAAGATTTTGTTATAATTCAAATCCGATTTGATGATAAGAGTTTAATTTTTTTTTAATTTTTAGTTTTTTCTTGAGAAAGATTTAAAAGTAATAATAAAATGCTGACCAAAAATAAAATAGGGCAATATCTTGATCTTTTTTATTCTCAAATATATTTTAAAAAGTTAATTTTAAATAAAAATTTTAAACAAGCATATCACATTTAAAATTATAATTGAGGTGTATATTTTTTTTTTTTCATGAAAAGACTTATATTCAACTTGTGATTTTTATATTGTCTTGTCCTACCTTTATCTTGCATATGGGATGAAAGAAATCATAGAATATTCTCCAATACTGCACCTCCGCTTATACAATGACATGCAAAATTCAAATCCAACACCCTCTCTTCATAGAACATACTACAGCTGGTTGGAAACGATCAATGTTTAGCTCCGTTGTTTTCAATAATTGTTATTAAGTGAGATATCAATGTATATAGCTATGTCGGAGCTATATCTTCTTTTAAACCTTCCTTTTGCAGAACGATATATTCATTTACATTCTTAAAAAAAAAAAAGCGATTTTAACTCCTCCATTTAAGAAATGACACATTCTTATTAAAGCATTAAGAAGTATAATAAAATAAATTTGAAATAACGAAGTTCTAATTAAAAAATAATAATTTGTCTCTTACATATTTCCTTATAGAAAGAAATGTATTGTTGGTCAATTAACTTGTAATTTCTACTGAGAATATTGGGGAAGTGCCACTTTTTTACCAAGTGTCTAAACAGTATAATAACAAAATTGAAAAGACAAAGTTTTAATTAAGAAAATTAGCTTTTTCGATGTGAAAGGGCTTTGCCATCTTTTCAAAGAAATACATTACTGTCCAGCTTTAACGCATAAATCAACACAAGTCAAACCCTACGAGAGCGAGCACCCCACACTTATACTTTGAATAAATGATTAGACGTTGCTTTGTCAGTAACCCACTTTTCATAATTAAACAATAACTCTATTCAAGTCAATCCCATCCGATACAAATGGATCATGCCAATCAAGAGAGACCTAAAAGGAGGTGCATTTGTATCAAACAAGTAAGCTGAATCTTCCCCAGTTAAGCCTTACCCTGCATTAAGGAATTACAATGTCATGATATCGTGCGTTCAGGAAAATTACCGCAACACAAGAATAATAATAACAAGAGAAATAAAGTGCAAGAAACTAAATCAACATACAAGCAATTTATGAAAAAAATCTCTTTCGGCGAAAATAAAATCACGGTCTAAATCTTCATGAACTAAAATCAATTCATTATAACAATCAAGAATACAATTTGTTAAGATATATATTATAATATATCTTATTATTTATTATTAGACATTATTTGATAATTAAACTTGGATTAAAGTAGGACTCATCAAGATGGAATTCAATATATATCTTATTTTTGGGATAATAGCTATCTAGATTTTCTGGAATTTGAATTGATTGGTAGCTAAAATGTGGTTGAGCTTCACGTAGGTAATGGGTTGTGTATTGTCATCTTTGGAAATGGAAAATGACAGGTTTTTGAATTACTTGGCAGCTAAGATTTTTGAACTATCTTAGATAAGATTCAACAGATGATTGTGTGAAAGTAGAAGTCTATCTGTTATATGAAAACAGAACTTCATCTGCTTTAAACTTTGCTGTTGAATCACATTACCTCAGCTGAATATTGGTGTGCTGCGTTTTTCTTTGATGTGTTGTGACTGATTGGGTGTTCTTGTAGCAAGGAAATTCTATCTTGTTTTTTATGTAACCTAGGCCATTTTTTATTGTTTTCATGCTGCACTTCTCTTTGGTGGTGTTGTCATTAATAGTAGGTGTGTAGCAACTATGATTTTCTTTCTTTAGGCTTTTACAAGTTTTTGGTTGGGTGATTTGTGATTTTTGCCAGCTTGATATTCTTCTATTATTCAACAACAATTAATAGTGGTCTTTGGGAATTTTTGGCAGCTGATCCCTTTTCTTAATTTCTTATTATTTTGGTGCTACTATTCATTGTCAATGGCATGTTGATTGTGTAGCTGTCTTTTGTGATTTGTGGTGTACGAAAACTCTAGAAGTTTTCGTGATCTTAGTAGCTACAGTTTCAAGTGTATCATGTGTTGGTGCTACACTTTTCTTTGTTGAAGTGGTGTGTGAAAATTCCAGCAGTTGAATACGACAGTACTCTTGGTGCGCAAATTTTCGATATGTCATCGAAGAAGCTGAATTAATTTGGGAAGTTGTTTTTCCTATCTCAAGTGTATTCGTTTATATTTGTTATTGTTTTAATCACTTAAGTTATTTTATTTTTATCCTTTATTATCAAATACTGTTGAAGTTAATACAAGGAAGTCGTACTATTGAGTATGATTTACTTTCACGAGTAGTAAGGATAAGGAATAGTGTCAAGAGTTGAGTGAGTCGACTCTGTAATGCCTTGAGTAAAACTACTGTTGTATCACAAGTGAAAATTGATTAAGCTAGGTGAGTGTCTCATAGACATAGGCAAGGTGTAACAAGCTACGTTAACAAATTTTGGTGTTGATTTACATTTGTGCACTTAATTTTTCTTGTTTTGGGTTTTGCTGGAAATGACTGCGGCCAAATCAGAGATTTTGCGAAATTGCTACACCCCTTCAAAAATTTACACAATCGACAACCAATAACAATAATCTCAACGACAAGTACAATTATCTTTAGGTTCTAGTACAAATTGAAAGCCCTAATCAATTTATTAGTCTCTACAAATCCAAAAGATACCAACACCGAATACCTATTAATGATGATCGGCTTTCTCTTGATTATCTCATCAAACAACTGTTGTCCATCATACTAAAATAATGCAGTAGGCCTCTCTTTTTCTCCCTCTCTGTTCTGGTTTTTACGGCAACACACTCTCACAAGCAAAAAGGGTAAAGCTTTTTTTATCTCATCATAAATTGACTTCTTCAATAAACCAACAAAATAATCACCTTACTCACTAAGCAACAAAACACCAATCCCTTTTACTTATAGGCCAATCGAAAAACTCTTCACTTCGTGGGCCATCACTTACAAGTAAAACAAAGCCCACCGTTGCAATATTTAATTGAGAACAATTTGGGTGTTTTACCCCCTTTTTATTTTCTTTTTCTCTTTTCTTATTTTCATTTTACTTTAAGCAATAATTAAAATAAAACTCACATAACTAATATTTGAGATTTGGGGAGATATACAACATATTCCTTCCTTGACCCCAATCACCAAACACCTCCACCTTATTCGAGAATCGAACCTTCTTCTTCATGAGCTTATCCCTTTAGATGCAATGGCCCTTTGTATAGCAAATCTTGTTGTCAACTTTCCTCCCTTGCATCATCAAGCGAGCACCGTGGTACATATGGCACCACCTCCCATTACCAATATATCTCTGCCCGTACTTTGTCAATTCACCCAAGGAAATAAGGTTAGCATGAGCACTTGGCACATATCTTACATTGTAGAAGGTTTAGGTCATACCATCATCAAGCTTCAACCTTGTGGTCCCCATGCCTTGGACCTTCAACTTTTAATCACCCATCATGTTGCTGTGACCATACTCTTCATCTTGGAGAAAAGTATCAAAAAAGGCCTAGTCTTTATAAACATGAACTGACATGACTGAATCCAACAACCTACTTTGTTGACCTTTCGTCACCTCACCATAAGTAACTGATAACAAATCACCATCACCATCATTTATGATCACATTAGAGGAATCACCATCATCATCTACTTTAGTCTCGCCTTTCTTCCCTTGCATCAACCGGAGACTCTTCTAAGTCCTCCATCATCTTCGGACAATGGATTTAGATGTGACTCTTCTTCTTCTTATAGAAGTAACACTCCATGTTACTAAAGTCTTTCGCATGCGATTTTGATCTACTTCTTGAGCCACCTCTCTTTCTCTCTTAATTCATCCCTCTCTCAGACTCCCTCACAACTAGTGCTCGACCACCATCACCCAGATAACCACTATCAATATGTGTCGTCATCCTTTCATTCTCCCTCAATACCGTCGTAGCTTCATCTAGCGTAATCTTCTCCTTACTAATAAGTAATGTGATGATAACGACAGGACTTAGGTAGTGAATCCAACAACAAGAGAGCTTGTTCTTAATCGGTGATCTTCTCATCTGCATTCTTCAACTGAGCCACTAGTTGGTTAAACAAATTAATGTGGTCCTGCAAGGTTGTACCTCCTCCATCATCAACTGGTACAACTCTCATCTTAAGCAAAAAATGATAGTCAACGATTTGGAGACATACACACTTTGGAGTTTATCAATCAAAGCTTTCAGATTCGTCTCACTCAAGTAATTATACTTAATCTCTCGAGCTATAGTCAACCAAATTGTACTAATCGCCTTCTTTTTTTATTGACACCTATTTGACATCATTCAAACTTGCCAGCTTGTCTGCCTCTAAAGCTAAATCTAAATTTTATTGTACTAACCAGTCCTCAATGGTACTCTTCCACACCCAAAAATTCATTTTCCCATTAATCAATGGAACGTGAAATTTCGAATCATTATTTTCACCCATTCTCTTCTCGCACTAATTCCTCCATAAATCAAACAAGTAGTAATTTTTCCTACATAAGGATCGTCCAATCAGAACTTTGATACCACTTTGTTGGGCAAAATTACCATAACCACAACAATAATAATAGTAATAGAAACAAGCAATGAAGCACTAGCCCCTTCTACCTAAGGGCCAATAAATAAAATATTTACTTAGTGGGCCACTACTTGCAAGTAAAATAAAGTCTACCCTTATAATATTTCACTGAGAACAATTAGGGTGTTTTACCCCCCCCCCCCCTTTTTATTTCTCTCTTTTCTTATTTTCATTTTTATTTGAAACAAAAATTAAAATAAAGCTCACATAACTAGTATTTGGGATTTGAGAAGATTCACAACATATCATATCTAGTTTCAACTTTTATGATTATCTTTTTCTCAATAGTTCATTCGTCAAATTTTTTATGTTCAATCACTTTGAAGTATGTGTTAGCTACTTCAAAAAGGCATGATGTTCTTCTACTTTATCTCTCGAAAAAAACTAAACCGTGTAAAAGCAAATTAATCAAACAATATATATGTTGTGAAAATTAACTAGATTAGATAGGTTTGCAGTTAAATAGGATTGAAGGAATATTAGTGAAGAAAGAAACACACTAATTTTTACGTGAAAAACTCCCAAATAAATAAGAGTAAAAACCACAGGTAAGAAGAAGAAACTTCACAATGAAAATTTATGAGTTACAACTTCTCTCTATTTTACAAGGAGAAATACTAACTCTTTCAAAAATAAGAGAAACACTATCTAAACTATGGAGATTAAACTGAAGAAGAGAAGACTTTCCGGGATGATTATAAAACCATATGGGAAGACATATTTATAAGCCTCCCAGACGCACTTACAACTTTGAACAAATTGTTCATAGCTGCCATTTTTTTGGTTTTTGCTTCTTTCTGCCTATATGTGGACTATCCATATGCAAGTTTCTTCCTACTTTTGTTGACGTATTTTAAGTCAGTTGCCTTTATTTTTTGACTCTTTTAAGTCCGCAATAACAGTATATAAATATGCAAGAAGCTGAGTATATCTTTGTAATTTTAACCGCAAGAAAGAAAAGAAGCATTTGTATCTCTCTCAGTGGCACAAAAGATTTAAATCTGCAACCTCATTTCTAATCCTTAAAAACAAATTCTTTACTGTCAAACAAAAAGTTACAGCATGATTAGTATAATCCTATTTCCTTTATAATAACAGTATTGAGCTCACCATTTAAGCGACTAACAAACATATGGGACTATTATATGATGAGATGAGATATCAAGGACCAACAAACATAGTAACGAGTATAACAGTCACTCATTGAACACATAATCTAACAACAGTGATGGTCAAAAATTTTATTAAAACTACATTTATGTTCAAATTCAGTATTTAAATAATTACCCAAAATTATAATTTACATTATTAGTGTTAAGATATATGTTATATATCTTATTATTAATTTTGAAATTATTTTATATTTGGACTTTCAAGATAATGTTGATTTGGTTCAAACTCTAATCTAGATTGGATCCAATATTCCTCGGATAAGATTGATAGTTGATTGGATGTAGGAAGAACTCTATCTAGTGAAGACTCCTTAGTGAATCACGTCACATTTGTCTAATGGATGAAGAACTTCATCTTATGAAGACGTTTTAGATTATGACTGTGGTGCCCTAATACCCCCTGGGAGGATATTGAGAGTGCCTTATACACACAAAACACATTGAGCATGAAACATTTCGAAGTATACAAAACACTTTATACATACATTACCAGAATCTCAACAAACGTACATCACATATCAAAATTTCTGAAAGAAGCCTGAATTAAGGTTATTACAACCCATCAAAATAAAATTCAAGATTCATATACATTAGATACAAGTCCAAAAACAA
>JAOSBN010000178.1:38940182-38991591 GCA_027563595.1 Erythroxylum suave | reverse complement strand
CCGTGCTAAGCATATAGCTTAGTGAGTAATAACTAATCTATGGATAAACTGACAACTTATCATACTGAATCATGTAACAGCATATACTTGCATTAAACAATAAATAAGACATAATGTATTTCAAACAAGGCTTTATATAATTAACAGAACTGAATATCACAAGAGGGTATAAACCCTTCTGAATCAGAACAATAATGTTTATGTCATAATCAAACATATAAATCAGAATTACAAAACCAGATAACTGCTAATTCATAAAAAAGGTGGGTAACAGGACTTATACAGAAGAGACCGAAGTCTCGACACTGAAGTGTCATAGAAGAAACCGAAGTCTCAACACTGAAGTGTCAATATCAGAAGACACTGAAGTGTCAATAACAAAAGACACCGAAGTGTCAATAACAGAAGACAACGAAGTGTCACAGAAGCAGCTGTAGACCCTTTTAGGCATGCCTATTTACCCACAACTAGGACTTAACATAATCAAATCAGAAATGTCTAAAATTCAATTCACATGTCATTCCAACAACTTTGCAAATCATTCAATAGACCAAAAGCAGTAGCAACAAAATAGTCAAAGCAAACTTATCAAACTTGACCATCTAAATTACTTACAAAATTTACCCTCTAAAATTACTTGCAAAATCTCCCTTATTGCTTATTGCCTCGACGTCCCAACAATATCTGGAATCGGTCGCTCGATGGGTTCCTCTAAAACATTTAATACAATCACATATCATTATTATGCACAATTATGAATTGAATTATGCACATTCATGTATACTGAATATGTATGATACATTTTTATGACAAATTCCAAGTTTCTTATCCTTAATCCTGTCACATTCTCAATCATGCAAAATTATACTCAATTTCTCAATCCAGATTTATTTCACAACCAACTTTTGGGTCCACTTTGTTTAATTATTATCACCAGGCAGGTAAGATAATTAAGTAATACTTCCTTCTAGAAATTTGTCCCTATTGATCTTAGACTTCCAATGATATCAATTTTATCCAATTTGGGTCAGTATACTGAAAGTTATACTCAAAAGATTTTAGATTGTTCTTAAGCTACAGCAGAATTCTTATCTCAACTTCCAATCAGATTCTGAAATTCCTAGAGGTAGAATTAGAGTTTAATCTCTTCATAAAATTTGTATCCTTATGTCTCTAGTTTAATTCAAATAAAAAATAACTCCATTTGGATAACTACAGAGAAAGTTATGCCTAAACTACTGAAGTATGTTCAAGCTGTCAGGAAACTTCGCCGTGGCGAACTTTCCAGAGAGGAAAATTCCTCGTAAATTCTTAAAAGTTTGCCGTGGAAAGCTATCACAGAAATGAAATCCTTCAAGTTGTCCATGACGAACTTTAAAAGGTTGGTCGCGGCGAATTGTACTGCGTTTTTATCATCTTCTTCCTCTCTTCTCCTTAATCCTTCATTACTAACTTGTACACTTACCTTTACCATTTTATTTCCCTTCTATATCATCTGAACTCATTATCAACACCACTCAAAACCAATTTTATAATCTGATACTAAAAACCGATTCCTTACACAAGCTTCTCTCACTACTGCATATTTTCTATTCTCGTCTTCCTCTATGCCTCCACCTCATTTAACCCATTCTGAACACCACCAAAGCTACCCATCTTACACCCCTCATGCACAATTTCATTTTCAATCATTCAAGCATCATCAAAACTATTCAATTCATTTCTATGAACACTTAGATATCCATGCATGTACCATGGGAAACAGAGCATATATTCACTCAATTTCCTGAAACAACACTTACTTGGTTCAACTCCAATTCCAGTAATAAAGTTCTCAGTGGATGACAAAAACCAAGGATAACAGAACAAACACTCTCTAAGTAATGAAATTCTTACATTAATGTAAGATTCAAAAACCAATTTCTCAATAGAATCAGTTTGGTGTTTTCGGTGTTGGACAAAACCGAATGGAGAACAACACAAGCTGCAGAATTGATTTTGCTTCACTTACATGGCTAATGTACATGTCTCACATATCTCACTTATCACCACATACACACAAGCCATTTGTCTTATGCATATGTTGCTACATATGACGATATTATTAGTCCATTATTCAATATTTTTCCTTAGTCCAAAAATAGCCCAAATTTTAGAAAATTCCTAAAATTCAGCAAAAATTCAGAAATAATACCACTAGTCTCCAAATAAAATTTTAATACAACTAATTCATAATTCGCATTTTTAATCACATTTATAAATCAATTATACCCGAAAAATGTCATGAATGCATATATTATTATTTGCATATGTAAAAATTCATATGCATATAACAACGAATATTCAATTATGCAAAGCATATGATGTACTGGAAATTCCTAAATTTTCTAACTCCTAACATAGGGTATTACAATGACCTGACCATTTAGCTGAAAAATATTCTGCTGTAATTCCCTTTATGTGTGAATGTCGTTGACGTACTTTAGAGTTGTGTGTTGTTCATATGTCTTCAATCGTGACTCTTCTTTTAGGCTGCATGGTCAATGATTTTCTTTGTGCAGCTGTGATTTTGTCTTTTGGCAATTGTATGAATCAACTATGTGTTTTATTCTACTGTTCAATGTCGTTTGAGGGTGGATCTTTGGAGCTATATTTTCGATAATCCATGTTATCTTTGATAGCTAAAATTTTGGTGATTTTGAGCAATCTTTGTAGCTGTGTTTCATATGTTAACATGGATTTTTGGACAACTGTATAATATTTCTTTTAGAGAAAAAACGTGCTAAAGTTTTAGTGTGTGCGCAGCTGGGTTTTTGGGATTTTGAGTGATCTTTGGTAGCTGATTTTTTGGAGATTCTATCCAAATTTGCAGCTGTGTTTTTGTTGGGTTTAATGTGATTTTATGGACTGAATGTGTGTTGTTTTTCTTAGGGAAAACGTGCAAAAAAAATTATTCATTGTGTAACTACGTCTCTTTGTATTTTTGATGAGCAATTGGGTGCTCTATTGATCTATAATTGAAGCTACGTTTTTCTTGACTGGGCATGAATTTTCTAGGCTGTTGAGTCATTGTTTTGATTTATTGATTTCAGAGGGATACCATCCAATTTGGCAGTTGCATTTTTTGGGGTTCGGTGTGACCATTATAGGCAGTTATTGTTGTTGGATTTTTGTGTGAAAACTCCTGAAGTTTCTATGTGGTTATAGCTCCATTGTGTGGAATGTTTCAATGAAGAAACTTTTGTTTTTTGTTAGTGATTTTTATATTGTTGTGCGTGGGATGTTCGTGTGACGATCTTGGAGGTTTACATCAGATTTCTTAGTGAACAACTTTCTAATCTTTTGTTGACGAAGCTACATTATTAGGGAAGTTGTTTTTCTTTCTCAAGTTTTTCGTTTATGTTGAATTTTGTTTAATCATTTGAGTTGTTTATCTTGTTTCGTTATCATTAAATGTTGTTTGAAAAAAATCCTCTATTGAGGTTAGTATGAGGCAGTCTTACTATTAGGTGTGAAATTTTTTCACAAGTTATGAGGACGGGGGATAGTGTCAATGATTGAGTGGTATCAGCTTAGTAAAACCTTATATAAAACTATTATCATTAGTGAAAGAATTAAGTTAGGTGAGGGTCTCGCAGACATAGGCAAGATATGTTGAACTATGTTAACAAATTTCAGTGTTGATTTGTTATTTCATTATTGATTGTTTAATTTTTTTATTGTGCTAGAAATGATCGCGACAAAATCTGAAAGTTTGTGAAACCTTTACTATGCCTCCGGTTCTTTAGTTAGCTTCATTTTTTGGTATTCATATAGATATATAAAGTTCAAATTCCAAAATAAGCATGAGGATATTGGTAGAGTAAAATAAATTTCTCATCATAATCTTTAGAAAAACTTTTATGGAAAAGAAAGGACAAATTATAGTAAGTTCTTCGTAGTTTTGCCGTTTTTTGAAATTTCCTTTATGGTTGAATTTTGTTCTAAAAGATTCTTATAGTTTGATAATTAGTAAGATTCTTTTCTTTGTATTTACCAGTATAATCATTTGTAATATTCTAAATTAAAGTGCCCTCAAATTACTAATAAGTTCTAATATTCCAAAAGCTGCATCAGGAAAGGACTACTGTATCGGTACATATAAGAATTCATAAAATTAAAGATATATTACATAACTTTTATTGTGTTTTAAATTCCCAATCTTAACCAAAGCTACACCCAACATAAATGTGGTCCATATTCTTACAGGTCACAGTGTCAAAAGTAATATTATATGTATTAAATGCTCATCGGTGACGAGGAAATGAATCTGTAGGGATCAAAGCAAGCAGTTAAGCTTCAGAACAATATTATCATAGTCAACTTGCTAGTATTGAGAAATCAGTCGTACCAATCAGAAGAGCCTTGATACGTATTTAAATAGACATGCCTTTAATATTAATTTGGATTCCATATAAATTCCTTATCTTTAATCAGCTAAAGAATATGCCAACTGAATTACGGACTTATATGTAGTTAAAAGATCCGGACAATGTAGAATGCCTACGCGTGGCGTGTGACGGTATGAAGCTATGATTCCTTGTAAGACTTGGAAAAAAACCGGTCCACTTAAATCACTCTATAATATTCTAGGCTTTGTTATTATTATCATCTTTATCCACAAAAAGGGACGTTTAATTATGCCGTCCATGAGTAAGCTACTATATATAGAGAGTTCTAAGTTATCGTTGATAGGTACATATCAAAGCCTTGTGAATGGATATAATACGGGATGACGGCCATATCTTTGTCCTCAACAATTAGCCGACCACCCCCTCGATATGCACTTATCTTACACGTATACATAAATTTAATAGCTCAATAATTCTCTTCTCTCTC
Organism: Erythroxylum suave; assembly: GCA_027563595.1. Lineage (NCBI taxonomy): Eukaryota > Viridiplantae > Streptophyta > Magnoliopsida > Malpighiales > Erythroxylaceae > Erythroxylum > Erythroxylum suave. The sequence continues at coordinate 38,986,713 of JAOSBN010000178.1, read as the reverse complement.
TTCTATTATGGAATATAAGTCCTCAATTTGGACAGAACTGAATGAATCAATTGGCTTCAGTTAGTTATAGAGCATTTTCCTAATTTTTTTAACAACGATAATTGAGCCAAACAACCCCTCAATATCTTATCGAGAGAGGATTCTGGCTTTTGGATTACCTGAAAGAATACTTGGAAATATTAATGTAGTAATGTCTTATACCTAGTTCATACCTTGGTTCTTCTCACGACCCAAAGGATTAGTTCATTTGAAAAGCAGATCAAATGAGTGCACCAATCGCTTTTTAGTAAGTCAGTCAGTTTATCATATATGATCATGGATATTGATTCTACCTATTGACATTAACATAATAATAAAATAATAGATCCAAAGTTTCTTAATAGGAAATGGTCCTGCCACACATGATCGACAAATTAAGTCCTAATGTAACCTTTGTTTTTACTTGGATGATTGTTTATGCTTGTCATCAATGTCTTGTCGGTGAATTTAGCTTTAAATCAAATCACTGTTGATTGTTTAATGTAATATAAAAAAAAGGTTTGTAATAGCTATTAATTTAAAATTCATTTTTTTCTTTTGATAAAAATGACCCTAAAACTAATACTTGTGGTTGCATAAAACATGCCCTAATTACAGACTAGATAAAATAATAATAAGAATGATTAATTTAAAATTTATTTATTATTTTGTGATTTAGGTATCACAAATAATTTTTTTATTCTACTAATCATCTAAATAATTTCTCTATGACCATGTTTAAACAAGGAGCAACATATGATTGGACCAAAAGGTTCTGTGTTTGAATCCTCTTACTTATACTCTCTCGATCGAGTCTATTATACAGGACTTGTTTAGTGCGAAGTACCTAATTAGTGTGATTTATAGGCTATTGTATCAAGTCGAAAGTTTACCCAGTACGTATTTAAATGATAGCAGCTGTAGGTTTCTCCGTTCTAAAAAAAGGAGCAACATATGCTTATATTTTGATATGCATAAACTTGCTTGAACATGCACAAACGATTTCACGTTATCTTTTACCATTATGAGATATAAACTATTGACCCATCTTTTACCATTATGAGATATAAACTATTGACCCATTTAATTTGCATTTACACAAAAAGGGAATGCTAGAAACGCAACGTAATACCTATGAGAGTACTGGGATGATAAATTCATTTCTCTTATTTATATTGATTATATATTTTTATCCTTCTTTTTTAAATTTCTCTATTTCCGTTTTGGTATCATTTAAAGTTTCTTAATGAACTCATTATTGCTTACTTCATCAAATTCATGCTTTTAAATACGTAATCATTCAAAAACCGAATTAAGAAATTGGTATGACTAAGAGAATATAAAACTCTAATACCAACTATTTCATTAGTGGACCAACATCTCTTAATGGTGTAATCTCACTCTCTAGCCATTGGTAAATACGAACTAATATAAATATTATCGCAACATGTTGATTACCACTCTCTTTTCTTTTTCATTTTTAATTTTGTGTTTGATAGTTTAATTAAGTCTCAATTAACTGGCATGTGAACATTTTCGAAGTAGCAACACATAATCATATGACAAAATTATATTATATTCTCCATTTGAAAATTATTTAAATTTTTTAGATGGTCTGTAGCAATTTTCTCGCATATGAAACTATAATTAGCATCTTCAATTCTTTGTCAATCTTGGGATCAAGTCATTTTAGTATCACGCATCAAATATTAGTTGGCAATAACTTTTTTCTTCACATTGATAACGATGTAGCAAATGTCTTTTTATAGAGATATGTTAAAAATAAGATAACACGTGTATGGAATGGATGAGAGAGCTAAAATGGAGTCAGCTTTAAATATTCTAGGAGCTTCTTATTTCTTTGTTTTTACTTTATTATCTTTCTTGCATTTGTATAAGTAGAGGAACAGTGAGCATTTAAAACACATGAGAGAACCAGTATTTTTCCTCATATAATCTTCTCTTAATTAACATTTAATTAAGCTCTTAATTACTATTAATTTAACATAGAATCAGAGCTCCTGTGCTAATTACATTACACCTAAATCAGCCTAAATACCCACTTATTTGACCTTAAACATGTAAAATACAGATTTGCTTGAAGAAACTCAAGCTCTGCAGACCTCTAATCATCTAGGAACGCAACTACTTGGGATGGAGCACAATCATGTTCATTGCCCTCCAAGCCAAGGACAAGCTTGCTTTGATTGACGGTCGGCTCCAAGAACCCACCCGCAGCACTGCACGTTATGAAAAATGGTATAAAACGGATAGCATGGTCCATTCTTGGATACTTAATTCGATGTCCAAAGAACTATCTAATGCTTTTTTGTACACTCTGTCTGCAAGGAAGCTTTGGTTAGATGTAAAAGAGAGGTATAGAGGGACTAATGGCCCTCAGTTATACCAGATTAAGAGAGATATTACCTTCATAACTCAGGGTGATCTGTCGATTATGGAGTACTTCACAAAGCTGAAGAAACTTTGGGATGAGCTGGGAAGTTTGAGACCGAGGGGTACCTGTCATGTTGCTAATCTAATCAATGAGAATGAGGATGTCGATAGCCTTATGCAATTTCTAATGGGGCTTAACGACACATTTCTGAATGTGAGAAACCAGATCTTAATCACAAAACCTTTACCTTCCTTGAATCTTGTATATGCAATGGAATTAAGTGTAGAGAAACAAAAAGAAGTGTAAGGGAGCTTACCTGATGTCTTAGCCACTGCCCTCTATCGCTGGTTCAAGAGGAACTACCAAGGAACTGGGTTGAAAGAAGAGCAAAGAAGGTCGGGTATGCTCCCATTGCAAGGGCACTGATCAGACCCGTAATACCTGTTTTAAACTCCATAGCTACCCAGAGTGGTTCATTGAACTAAAGGCAAAAAGAAAGTAAGAAAAGGTCAATCTAGTCACTAGGGATTATTCTATGGAAAATAGCAAAGAGCCGACCAAACAAACATAATGGAGTAATGAGCTTACCAACATCATCCAAACGGAGGTGGGCAAATACTTGAGGAGCCAAAGGAACACTCCGCTGGAATCTACGGAATGGCTGGGTTTTACTGGCCCCTCTGGTAAGGCTTTTGCATCTAATAATCTGCATTCACTTAATAGTGAAGAAATCTGGATAGTAGACACAGGAGCAACTTCACACATTTGTTGTAATACAAGAATACTTAGCCATTTAACCAAATTAAAAACCAATATACCTATATCTTTGCCCGATGTAGTGTGAAACTCTTAACTCATGTTGGCACTGCTCAAATTACAGAAAATTTACTCTTACATAATGTGTTATATCCCTACATTTACCTACAATCTAATCTCTGATAAGAAGCTAGCTCAACTATCAAATGCTTGTTTGTCCTTTCTTCCAAATCATTGGCTTCTGTAGGACTTGACAACTAGCAAGGTGATAGGAAGAGGTTCTATAAGGGGGCCCTGTACACATTAAACCATGAGACCAAACCTGAAACAATATGTGCAAGTCATACCCCGGAAAACAATCCCGATTTATGGTATAGAAGGCTTCGGCACACCTCAATGAAAAAGCTATCCTATATTCCTAGGTTGAAACATGTAGCCACCACAGAAACACATATATGTGAGATTTGTCCTATGGCAAGCAGCATCACTTGCCTTTCCCTAAAAGCCGTATTACCACATTAAAACTCGTTGACTTAATACATGTTGATTTATGGGAACCTTACTCTATTCGTTCTAATTCTGGAGCTTCTTATTTCCTGACCATTGTTGACGATTTTTCCAGAAATACTTGGACTTTTTTGCTTAAAAACAAATTTGGGGTCAACACTGTTATTAAACATTTCCATGCTCTCATACAAACCCAGTTTCGCAAAACATTTAAACAAATTGGTACAGATAATGGGACTGAATTTGTTAACCTACCATTCAGAATTTTTTTTTAAAATGGTATTATTCACCAAAGAACTTGTGCCTACACCCCACAACAAAATGGAATTGTAGAGTGTAAGCATAAACATATCCTTGAGGTCACCCGAGCCCTCATGTTTTAGTCCAACATACCAAAGATGTTTTTGGGGGAATCTATCCTTATGGCCATATACATTATAAATCTCATACCTAGTTTTACCCTAAAATGGAAAACCCCTTTTGAGACCCTATACAACAGACCACCCAATTACTCAAATATGAAAACCTTTGGGTGTTTGCCACAAACACCCTCCCACGCAAAGAGAAATTTGGACCATGTGCTTTTAAATGTGTTTTTTATGGGATATGAGCCTAGAACTAAAGCTTAAAAAATCTATGATCTCATAAACAAATGGACAATCATATCAAGAGATGTCTAGTTTCATGAAAACATATACCCATATCAGACTAATCTTACCCCACAGAGTACTAATGAGCTACTTTTACCATTACCAAAACTAGAACTTACAAACACAAAACCTAACCAACAAAACACTAGCAGCACAGAAATCATACCTAAGCCTAATATGTCGCTTTTGAATCTCAGTGGAGAACTTGTATAAGAACCAGACCCCTCTGGATGAACGATTTCGTCACTTTTGCTATTGGAGGTCCTATCAATGCCTATCCTTCTAGTATGAGTCAGATCTCTCAACCCGCAAAACACTCTACTCACTCCACAGAAATCACACCTCCCTTCATAGCTCAAGTACCTGTATTCAATGACAATTATGTCAATTTTGTTGCAAACGTGTCTCTTATCCAGGAATCCAAATCATACAGTCAAGCCAAAAACGATGAAAAATTGAAGGCTGCAATGGATGCTAAACTTGCTGTCCTAGAAGAAAACAATACTTGGGTTCTAAGTTCATTGTCAGAAGGAAGAAGAACTATTGACACCAAGTGGGTATATAAAGATAAATATAACCTTAATGGCATCATGGACAAGTACAAAGTGAGATTGGTGGGTAAGGGATACAATTAAGAATTCAGGATCGATTATCACGATAATTTTTTCCCTGTGGAAAATATGGTTACTACAAGGATTTTGCTTACTGTTGCAGCAGCCAGAGATTGGCCTATCTACCAGTTTGACATTAACAACGCTTATTTGCATGGATATGTGGAAGAGGAGTTATACCTAAAACCTCTCGAGGGCTATGACAAAGCTAGTAAACATCAGGTCTACCGATTAAATAAGAGTCTTTATGGGTTAAAGAAGGCTAGAAGGCAATGGAATAAGGAGTTGTGAGCTAAGCTAGATTCAATTGGTTTCAACAAATCTAAGGTAGACCACTGTTTATCTACAAAAGGGATAGGAGATGATTTTATAGCTCTAACTGTATATGTAGACAATCTACTAATAACAGGAAAAAGTGATGCAGGCATTCATAATGTAAAAGAGGCCCTACACAGAGCTTTCACCTTAAATGATCTAGGGTAGGCTTGCTATTTCTTGTGGGTCGAAATATCTAGGTAGAATGAAGGCATCTACATCAGTCCAACACAAATATATACAGGACATACTAAGAGACACTAATATGATTGAAGCAAAAGGTAAGAATTTTCCACTTCCTACTAGCCTAAAGCTAGTCACAAAGAAAGGCACAATTTTATCCAACCCTGAACAATACAGAAGGCTAATAGGTAGGCAGCTCTATCTAAACTTTACTAGACCTGACTTGTCTTATTCTACTCAACACTTAAGCCAATTCCTGCAAAACCCTCGGAAACAATTTCCCGAGCAAGGGCTCTTTTTCCAAAAAGGAGTAGCTTCTAGATCCAAGCATTTTGTGATCTTGATTGGGCTTCTTACCTAATGACTCGACGATCTCTCACTGGATTTTGCGTCTTCCTCGGCTCCGCCTTAATCTCCTAGAAAACAAAAAAGCAAAAAACAATGAGTAAGTCATCAGCAGAGGCGGAATACTGAAGTATGTCTACAATAGTATCAGAATTATAATGGATATCATACCTGCTTGAGAATCTTCAAGTCGATTTCTAGCTTCCCATCCCATTGAGTTATGACAACAAAGCAGCGAAGCACATCGTGGCAAACCCAATTTTCCACGAACATACAAAGCACCTTGAGATAGACTGTTATGTCGTGAGGAATCAAGTATTGAAAGGCTTTGTTGGCTTAAATGCGTCTCCTCTCGAAAGCAACTAACAGATCTGTTGACAAAGCCTCTCGGCTCATCTGCACACCATTGCTTACTATGCCGAATGAGGCAATTACAAGATGAATCCCTAGATGGTGAGAGAAGAGAAGAGGCGTTACAGAGAAAGAAAGAGAAGAAGTTGTGTTTTTGAAATCATAGATGGTAAGAGAGGAGAAGCAGCGTTACAGAGAAAGAAAGAAGAAGAAATTTTTTTTTGAGAAGATATAAACAAAGGCAGTGGGACCAGACTCACTGCTCGAGATAGAGCCTTTAAAGAAGACACAGTAAACTTCTGGACCGATAACTGGCTTCGGGAGTGGGGACCTCTTTTGCCTCTTGTGACTAACCCACCTCCGGAGGCATTAATGAGCGCAGCAGTCCGGGATATGGTCTTAGGAAATGGTTGCTGGGACTGGGACCATTTCCTATCTTATCTCCCCACGCTCGTTTGTCTTTCCATTGCCTCCATACCCCCTCCTCAGGGAGAGCTGAGGGAGGACCAGCTCGTTTGGGGTCCTGAGCACAATGGATCCTTCACGGTCAACTCTACCTATGAGCTCATTGAGGGGTCTCCCGAGCCGCACGGCCACCAACTTTGGCGTAAGATTTGGAAATGGCCTAGCCCAATCGACAACGGATTCGGGCTTTCCTCTGGCTTTTTGCGAGGCATAAGTTACTTACAAACCAGGAGCGCGTGGCCCGACATGTATCTTCGTCCTCCTTATGCCATGCCTGTCACCAAGAGGAGACCCTGATGCATGTATTCAGGGATTGCCAGCGTGTCACTACTTTCTGGAAGCAGTTCCCCACAGACGCCCTTGAGCCCGAATTTTTCCATCTGAACCTAGATCAATGGATATCTGTAAACCTTGGCAATCTGAAACATCTCCAACAGTTTGCCTGGTCCACCATTTTTGGTACCGCCTGCTGGTATTTATGGCAGTGGCGGAACCACAGCATTTTCGAGACAGATTTCCGTTGGCCTGAGAATGGTGCGATGCGCGTACTCCAATTTGTTGGATGGATTGATCAGTCAAGGGCCGTACTAGGTAACATTTACCCCAATAGCGCCGCCCCTATAGGTTTCCCCATCGGTTGGACCAAACCACCGGAAGGTTGGATCAAGGTAAATACCGATGGGGCAGTCCAATCTGCTACTGGACTAGCCTCAACTGGTGGACTACTAAGAGACTGTGGGGGACGATGGCGGGGCGGGTTCTTACTTAAAATGGGGACTGTTTCCCCTTTACAAGTGGAACTCTGTGGAGCATTGGCGGGTTTACAACAGGCTTGGGCCCAAGGCTACCGTCGACTAATATTAGAGGGAGACTCTTTGTAAGTCATTAACTTGCTTTCTGAGCCTAACATTCTATCTTATGCAGGTGCTCAGGTGGTCCGGGACCTTCGGGAGCTTCTAGGACGGGATTGGGAAGTTCAGTTGTAGCATGTCTACCGCGAAGGCAATCGTTGTGCTGACAAACTAGCGCACATCGCAGCCAGTGGACCTACAGGACTTCAGCTATTGTCAACTATCCCAGCGCAACGCATTCCTATCCTCACCCAGGATATTCAAGGCTTTCTAATGGGCCGTAGCATGTAATAGGTTTCCTTTCCATTGTATCCAAAAAATAAAAAAAGAAGTTTGAAGGACAAGACAACACTAGTTAAAGAAGTTTAAGAGATGAAAGAACCAACTTTGTCTTGAGGTGGGAGTGTTAAAAATAAGATAACATGTGTATGGCATGGATGAGAGATCTAAAATGGAGCCTATTGTAAATATTCTAGGAGGTTCTTATTTCTTTGTTTTTACTTTATTATCCTTCTTGCATTTGTATAAGTAGAGGAACAGCGAGCATTTTATACACATAGGAAAACTAGTATTTTTCCTCATATAATCTTCTCTTAATTAACATTTAATTAAGCTCTTGATTACCATTAATTTAACAAGATATAAATGTTATATCTATAAGGGAAGAGATCCATGAATATTTTTATCTATAAGGAAAGAGATCTATGAATCACTAAAAAGTTGCATTTATAATTACTAGTTGCAGTATATAAATTCGTGAAATATGTAAAAAATTTAGAAGTATATCCTACTATAATTTATATGTGTAAAGAAAGAAACCTATTGTATCACTAAAATAAAAGATTACATTTATAATTATTAGTTACACTATATAATTTCAAGAAACATATAAAAATTTTAAAATGAATATATCATACAATAGACTCAAAATGCCTACTGTAAAAGGTTCGTTACATTTTGTACCCTTCTCATTGCTTACAAAAAAACTTTCAAAATACGTAAAAATAATATTTGAAGTCAATTTTGTTCATTATAAATGGATGTTATTTGTTTGACTTTTATATGGTGTTTTAATTGTTATAATAAAAGTTTAATATTTTATAACTTTAAAATCAAATTAATTATTTCACAATACATACACGTAAATAATGGTTATATTATGATATTGTTTTATTGAATATGATAAATTTCTTATAAATATATGTTAAAATATTTCTCATATTTTATTTTTTATAAAATACATTAGCTTTTAGTAGTTTTCTTCATCATACTACAGCATATATATTTTTATAATAATCATAGCTTTCATATTTTTACACATTGATATACTAGGATTATAAAAGAGGTTGGTTAATTCCTTTTAAGATTCATATAAATAATGATCAATATGAACTATATATACATTGCATAGATTTGAAAATTAGAACCAAAAAGTTTAATTGGTTTGATTTCATGATGTAATGAGAGAGGATAAATTGTATGTACTTACTATCTGCCCTATTTGAGACGAGTTAAAGAATTACTTAACCTAATTAATAATTACAACAAATTCATATAAAATTAATTAAAATTACATGAATAATAAAAGAAAATTAGAAAGAAAGACAAAATTGATTCATAGTTAAACAACTCTTAACCTACGTCGAATCATCAAGCTTCGTTAAGTATTCAATGCCTTTTTTCTTTTCAATGGGTAAAGAATAATCGTTCATATAATATTTTCTTTTCTACGAGCAAAGAAGAATCCTCATAGATCTTATGTGTCGTAAAGCTCCATTAAGTATTTAATGTCTTTTTTTTTTCAATAGGTAAAGAATAATCTTTAGTATAATATTTGATTTTTTAGGTATAGTATTTAATGCCTTCGTTTTTTAATGGGTAAAGAATAATCTTCCATACATATCTTCTATTTTTTCCGAGTGAATAAGAACTCTTGCAAATCTTGTTTAAAAGAGGAACCCTTATAATGTGTGATTTAAATAATTTCTCCAATTCTAGACTACAACAATTATATATAATTCAAAACCCCTCATTTTGTACTCATACAAATTAACTAAGTTTTGTTATAGTGTTTACAATACATGCATATACTCCAATCATGACATTGATTTCTTTCTGTATATGGATAGAAATAAATAATTGATTTAAATATTATATATTTATGTATACAGTAAACATGTAATTAATGATGAAACAAAAATTATGATTTCGCTCTTAAATAACTCCAAGATAAATGTATATTAATATGTAAAATATATTTGAAGTCAATTTACGTCTTAAAAAGTATATTAATTTTTTAACTTTTATATTATGTCTAGTTGTTATGATAGAAGTTTAAGACTTTGCAAGTTTAAAGTTTATTTTGTAGAATAGGTATGATTATCTTCTCATCTATATAATTTCTTTTACTTAGTAAATTTTTGTGCATTGTTCATACAAATATTTTAAACATCTCAAATAGATATAATTAAGAATAAACTAAATTAAAATTTTAAAAATTATGTTATTAGGATAAATAAATTTTGAATTTATCCATCTTAAAGAAATAATTATATTGGATAAAAATTTTAATAGTAAAAAATTAAAATAAAGAATGATAACTTTTTATTAAATACAATATTAAAAAATATAATGCCTTTATTATATGTAAATTATCGATAAAGTCAAATAAATTATATCACCAATTTTTATAAATTATTTGTTATAATAACTATTATTTATTATAAATAAAATTATAAACAACTAGATTATAATTTCAAACTATTAGGGAATGAAACAGAAGAGCTAATTGTTAATAAGGATTCTAATGTAAAATTGAAGGATAAGCTAATAGAGGGGGGAAAATCTAGACTCTTCAACTACTATATATTCAGCCAATCATTTAGAAAAACAGTGTCAGCTCGGGTTTGAAGGATAAGATAGTTGCTTTCCAAGTCCAAACAACTCAACTTTCTAAAAACATGATGTATGGGTGGAGATCATCACAAACTATAACTGGATTAATGCATGGAAGTTCCAAGTCCCTGACTGAATAAATTAACTATCCATGATAGTTTAAGTGATGTCCTAGCAGAGAAGGAAGCTCCAATATCTGAGTAAGGGGACTACTCTAGTGAGAAAAATCAGGTAGCATTAAGTTAGTCCCTTCAGATTCTCATATTATCCAACAATCCGAAGAGGGAGAAATAATTGTTGAGCACTAGTCACAAATGAGAATTGTAATTCTGGCATAGGCCAATCCAAATTCAAAACTAGTAGCCCAAGTAGCTAATTTGAAAAGGTGATCCTCAAGGAAAAGGGCTAAGAATAAACTCATAGGGGAATCTTTCCCAATTGATTATAGTCTGGAATGTTAGAGGGTTAAATGACCCTCTTAAAAAAGCGATGGTTAAGGATATGGTATTGAACAAAAAGCCTTTAATAGTAGGGTTTTTGGAAATTAAAATAAAACCTACACATATGATTTCGGTCTCGAGGCTTTTGGGAGTAGATTGGCAGGCAATTTCAAATCATTCCTCGTATTTTAATGGTCAGATTCTATGCTTCTACATTTCTAATAAAATCATGGTTCAAGTAATGGAAAAAAATGAGAAAATTATCCATTTAAATTGCAAGTTGAAAGGGGCAGTCACTATATTTGATCTATCATTTGCAGTTATTGGCAACCACAGCTACTAATCCTTGGCTTGTAATCAGAGATTATGATTGCATACTCACTGATAATGAAGTAGGTGGAAAGCGGTTTCACATTATAACATGGAGCGAGTTAGCATATTTGTTTTGCAAAGTTAAAGTCATTGGTTTGAGATACAAAGGGAGACTATTTACTTAGTCTAATAGACAACAAGGCCAATTGCTGATTAGGAAAAAGCTTGATAGAGCCTTAGTAAACCAAAGTTGGATGGCTCAGTATCCTTAATCCTATGTTGAATTTGGGGAAAACTCTTTCTTAAATCATTCTTATATTAGCCTTCACAATATCCAAACTGTACAACATCCTGGGGCTCCTTTAAGATTTTTTAATGGCCTCACATAATTGGAAGTGTTTATAGATTTGGTAGAATCTTGTTTGAACCATAATGTGGATGGTTTAAATCTTTCCAATTAATGCAAAAGCTCAGAAGGGTTAAACAATCTCTTAAAGCTTTTTCAAAGCTAATCAGAGATAAATTGTGCTAGATTAAAAGATCATCAGGAAGCTTTAATGTTGCATAAAATAGAAAACTTGAATTAATTGGCTAAGAGATGACTCCAATACCAAATTCTTCGATGCATCTTTTCTTGCAAAGAGGAACAGAAATACAATTGTTAAACTTAAAGACCCCTAGGGTAATTCATCTATGCTAAAAAATCTTTATCCAGAATTCTATCTATAGCTTATAGGCATTGAATTTAGCTCCTATGATACTCATCATATCCATACTCTCATTGGTATTCCCCTTTCACAGGAACTCAAGGATTCAATATCTACTCCCTTCACTAGCTTGGACATTAAGGATATCTTATTTAACTTACATCCCTCTAAAGCTCTAAAATCTAATGGGTTCATGACAGGTTTCTTTTTTAAAACTTGGGTGATTATTGGCAATCTGTTTATAGAAGCAATCTCAAATTGTTTATCTTATTGTCAAATGTTGAAAGAGATAAATTACATATACATTTGCCTGGTTCCTAAGAAGCTAAATCCTGATACATTAGCGGACTACGAAACTATCTCATGTTGCAACATAGTCTATAATGTAATTGCAAAACTCCTTGCTAATAGATTGAAGATTGCATTATCGTTAATGATTAATTCTACTCATAGTGCATTTATATAAGGCAAATCTATAGGGGATAATATACTACTTATTCAAGAGATCTTGAAAGATTACAATTCCGAAAGGAATATTAAAAGTTGCTATTGGAAGAAAGATTTCTTTAGGGCTTTTGATATTGTTCATTGGAAGTCCATACAAATTTTTTTGAAGGCTCTTGAATTCCCAACAATGTTCAATAACTGGATTTTGATATGTTTACAAACTACATAAATCAGTATTCTTCTAATTGGGATTCCTACCAAACCATTATCTTGTGCTAGAGGTATCAGACAAGGCAACACTCTTTCCCCTTATCTATTTACACTAATTATGGAAGACTTTTCTCAACTCATCAACAAGATTGTTGGCCCTAATGGTTAGTTTCAGTATCATAATAAATGTAATGCTTCCAAACTCACCTACTTGATGTCTACTGATAATTTGATCCTTCTTTCAGGGTTAGATACACAATCAGTGCAATTGCTAAAGGAACTTCTTATGCAGTTTTCCAAATAGTCAGGTCTAGTAATGAATATCAATAAAAGTAGTTTGTACTGCTCTAAAGATGTGAGGAACTCTCCAGGATTATTGAACTTCAGATTCATGACCTTCCTCTCAAAGACCTAGGAGTTCCTATTTTGTATGCAAAGCCAAAGTATTTAGATTGTATTTTACTCATAGAAAGGATAAAAACTCAAATTAAAGCCTGCCATAATAGAATCCCGTCACTTACTGCTAGGGTTACTCTGATAATTTATGTGCTTCGAAACCTTTTTTTTCTATTGGATATCTCATATTCTTATAGACTAGGAATTACGAGAACTCTAAGAAAACTAAAGTCAAATGGAGCGAGGTGACTATCCCTAAATAGCAAGAGGGCCTAAGGATTATCTCTATTTCTCTTATGTAAAAAGTGGTTTTCTGCAAAAGGATTTAGAGGCTATTTAATGATAAACATGCTATATCGGTAAAATGGCTACATAAACATTTCTTAGATCTGAAAACTTTTGAACATATCTTAGAACTGAAAGCTTTTAGCAATTGTCTATCTCAAGGGAGCATTCTTGGCTCATTTTGCAAATGTTAAAATTGAGACAGGTGGTTTTTCCTTTGATTAAGCATGTGCCAGGAAATTGAGAGAATATTTGAGTATGGTTTGATAATTGGACAAATTATAGCCCTCTAATGCAAAGGACTAAACTATCTAGACTTATGAACAAGATTCCTCTTAACCCCAAAGCTTCTTCCTTTATGAATCAATCACAATGAGAAGGCAACCTTAAAGGGTTCAATTTACTAGTGGATTTTCCCACCCAAATCAATTACAACCACAGGTAGGATTTAGTAACTTGGGTCTTAGATGCTTCATGTAGTTTTTATAACAAGTCTTGTCATAAGGCTTTGCAGGAAGCTGAAAGGAATGTTCTTTGGTTCAATATCCTTTAGAAAAGATCCCTCAATAAAAAAGCCACTATTTTCAGTTAGTTGGTTATAAAGAACATGATCCGCACTAAAAACAGATGATTTGGAACTTATGACCTAATATGCGCACTTTGTAAAGAGTATGAAGAATATAGAGAACACTTATTCTTTCAATGCAGATACTCCAAAGCGGTTTGGAGCATAGTTTTATATTTGTTGTATGATGCCTACCTCAATTATAATTGGACATCATCTCTAAATTGAATCATTCATACTGCTCATCAGAGGTTGCATGACGCCCCAATGTACAAAACTGCCTTTACAACCACTATTTATACTACATGGAAGGAAAGAAACAAGAGAATCTATAGGAATGAGGAACTTAACAAGTACAACTTAGCTGATGACATCATCAATTGAATCTACGCACTTATGATAGCTAAATCTTATCAACATGCTCTATACACGAGAATGAAGTTCAGATGGGATTTGTAATATCTATTGTTAAATTTCATATCCTTTTGTAAATTGATTTGTCTTTAGTATTGAAATTTATTTATGATGAACTCATTGTAATGTCCAGGTAGCTTCGCTATAGTTAATTCAATAATTATTCAAATTTTTAAAAAAAGTTTGAAGTTTATTATGCAAAATAGGTATAATAATCTTCTTATCTATATAATTTCTTTAACTTGTTAAATTTTTGTGCATTGTACATGCAAAGATTTTAAACAACTAAAATAAATATAATTAAGATTAATTTAATTTAAATATTATGTTATTAGAATAAATAGAAATTCGAATTTGTCCATGATAATTATTTCACATAAAAAATTTTATAGTTCTATTAAATACACTATTAAGAAATATAATGCTTTATTATATGTAAACCTTTATTAAAGTCAAATAAATTATGTCACTAATTTCTAGAAATTATTTGTTTAAAAAATTATAAGTCTCGTGGAAAAAGTATACATACATACATATATATATATATATACATACATATATATATATATATACATACATATATATATAATATTAGTAATTAGTATAAATAGTAATTTTTTTACATTAGTCATGCACAGTCCGATGTATGAGCATGATGCTGGCGATTGAAAGAAATTTGCTGGGAACAGTAGACGCTCGACAAGTTGAGCTTTCCGGCATTGATGCTTCTAGACTGCAGAGTTAAGCCCTATTCAATTTGCAAGGAAATCATTGGTACCCTATAATTTGAGACTTAATTGATCGTATCACAGTTTCTCCATGGCTCTATGCTTCAGAAGGAAAATCTCTTATTGAAACTTCAATCCATGGAAACGTCTTCATTATCCTTCGCCAAGTTGTAGTTGGACTTACATCCTCTTGTTCTATGATTGACCTTTGGTAGTTTCGATTCAGAACCTGTTGTACTCATGATTGTGCTCTGTTCGCCAGATTCTGTTCTGTTTTCTTATCTTCTAACTAATTTTTAATGTTTACTAATCGTTATTTTATTAAATAAAGAAAATTTTATTTTTATTATTTATAATAATAATGATCAGTGATAAGCAACAAAAACAGACCACAAAACAGTTTTCTGACAGTATATTACTAGCCAAAGAAAATTATCAAGTTACCATCTGATAATAGACAATAAAGAATACCCTGTCTTAAAGGAAGTAGAGTGAAACTGTAACTGACAGTTGACAACTTTTAGTGAAAATGTTTGAAAACAGTTAGTGAAAATGTTTCAAAACATTTTCACTAAAAGTTGTCTACCGATAGTTAACATGGAAGTACGAAATGAAGAAGGCTCTCATGTCTTGCTGCACTTCCAATTTGCTTGGAATTTTTGCTTCTTAATCTTAAAATGTTATGTTGAATTTTTATTTTTTCATTGACAATCGAATACATCATCATATATGAAGAGAAAATACGAGGAAACTGGATAATCAAAATTTCCATTTTAATTAATAAACGATGAAGAAAATTAGAGGAGAATTAAAACAATTGATCATATATGATTCTAATAAAATCTTTTGAAGAAGTGATCTCTATGCTATTGGAATATTGAGGTCCTGCTTCATATTGTCTGGCAAAAAAGTTAAAGGTCCACCATCCATTAGTATCCGTTCGAGAATTTGTAATTTCAATAAATTAGGTTCTGCAATTAAATCGCGCAGACAACAAATTCTTAAGATTGGAAAGCTGTGATTTCTGTATTCGTTATGGCTTGCAGTCTTACCAAGAAGAGGAAGTCAAAGAATTCAAAATGGATAGGAAAGATTTCTTCTTAATAATCAAAGTTGGCACTTCCATTCATTTTGCATAACTTATAGTTTTAAGTAAATTCCTAAGTTGTTTTGATTTATCTGAAAGAGTAAATTAGTAAACTCAATTTTGTTTAAATAAACAGCTGGTCACTACCTTGAAAGAATACTCCTTGAGGGTTATTTCCGGAGATTACATTTGATTGCTACTTGAGGAAAATTTTGAAGCCTTAATGAGAGGTTATTTTCACACCATCTTTGAGTTGTCTTGTAATTAAATGCAACCTGAAAAAGACGACAGACAGACGGAAGAATGGCAAGTTGGGGATGGAACTGCTAAATGAATATGAAGCGATGAAATTCATGTCAAAGTATGAAATAAGCTAATGCAGCAAACATCATCATTTACTGCGGGAAAAAGGAGAGGAGATGTGATCATATACTAGTGGCCCCTTCTTAACGTCGGACATGAATAGCCTACCACAAAATTTTGGAGGTGCTTGGAAACGAAGATTACAAGCCATTGAAGCAAAAATCAGCTTTAAAACCTTAGTTGTAGTTTTCCTGTGCATTAACTAGTCAGAGTCGTTTTGGACCAGCAACATCTAGTAATATAAACGCTTCTATTCTCTCATCATGGCCTTCCACTCTTAAGTGATGACAAAACCTTGATATATTTTCTTATTTCACTTTATGCTTCAAAGCCTTTTGCCCATTAATTGACCTAAAACCTACAACTGTTACAAATATATATGTTTGTTTTGAAGCACTTGAATTCCCGTTTTACAAATTGAGGGAGTCATTTAGCTATGAACCCAGCAGGTACTTATTCTATGTCGTCCTTTATTGATATCATATAATGCATCTGATGCACATCTATGTGCTGAAAACATGTTAAAAACATTTTAAGTATGAACAAAATAAAGCATGAACTATCTGGCTGCATGCCAAAAGTTTGGCATTAAGTAGAGGGACATTTGACAAGTCTGTCAGAATTCATTCCTATAAAACATCTTGTCATGCCTAATTAATTGTTACAAATGGACCAATAACAAGTTGAGCACACCACGTATTCACAATAATAAGCGGTTGCGAACGTTTTGATGGGGACCACAGCGCTTGGATACCCAAAGCTTTGAATGAGATTACTGTATATTTTCCTTCCCAGCTTTCTCAGATCAAAGTCGTGTCCTATCTCATTAAAATCATTTCTCAAACTAAGAAATGAAAACTAAGTTGTTATCATTTAGCTTTACAACCATATATTAATAAGTTCTAGTAAATTTTTTTCATGTTGAGAGAACTTATCCTAGTCGACAGAAAAACATTGAAAAGGCACATTGGTCTGTTATTGCGTTCAGATTAATTTAAGAAGTAACTTAATCCAACCAACAAATTTAACATGTGAAGAGGAAAAAATAGAAACAAATAATATGATCAAGTGACAAAAATCGCACAAATTAAGCGGTAGTTTCTACCCTAGTTCTACCTGAACGTTTAACTGTACAGAATTATATTAAAATAAGTCCAAAGTTGTCACTTTTATCCATGTGTGAATTATTTGCATTTGGAACAAGGTACCGTTAGCTTACTATAAAAGGGTCACTATCTTGGGACAAAGTGCCTCACTTCATTCATTTCTGATCTCCTCTTACCTTGATTCCGCTCCAAGTGTGCAACGAGAGCTTATCTGGTCGAACAAAACACCGCAAATTCACATCCAAGAAAGAAAAACCACTGCAGATCACCAAAGAACAATGGCTCTTCCTGAAACACAAGACAAACTCATCCAAGACGCATGGGACTACAAGGGCCGCCCTGCCGACCGGTCCAAAACCGGCGGTTGGATCAGCGCTGCCATGATTCTAGGTCCATATATATTTATGCCATCTTTTTCTATTGGTCTCCTTAGTGACTCGGTTTCTACAGTCCCTCCACTATTTGCATTTAGTATGCAAATGACTACGTATAACGTCTTCTCTAGCTCTAGTTCCTCTCTCTTACGGGAAATTTGCTTGAAATAGGAGGAGAGGCATGCGAGAGGTTGACGACACTCGGTATCGCTGTTAACTTGGTCACTTACATGACCGGTACTATGCATGTTGGTAATGCAACTGCGGCAAACACTACCACCAACTTTCTTGGAACCTCGTTCATGTTGTGCTTGTTTGGTGGATTTATAGCCGACACATTTCTTGGAAGGTTCAACCAGTTTCTTGCGTTCTTTGCCTTACATTCTTGTTCTTCTCCAATCAACTAAGGCATGTGTTTACTGGTCTCTACTCTGCACTTATCGAGCCTTTTTGTTGTTGCTGTTTTGGCAGGTATCTCACCATCGCTATCTTCGCTACCGTTCAAGCGATGGTGAGCTTCCTTTATCTTTCGCTGTTTTGTTCTGTTTTCTCATGTGTTCTTATACCATATCTTTATTTGGGTTATTTTGGTGATTATGGATAAGGGTGTCACCATTTTAACAATCTCAACAATAGTGCCAAGCCTCAAGCCACCAAAGTGCGTAAACAACACCGATTGCATACCCGCAAACGGCACACAACTCAGTGTTCTCTACTCAGCTCTATACCTTATTGCCCTTGGAACTGGGGGTCTGAAATCCAGTGTCTCGGGTTTTGGATCAGATCAATTCGATGATAATGATCCAAAGGAACGAAAACAAATGACCATGTTCTTCAGCTGGTTTTTCTTCCTAATAAACGTGGGATCACTTGCAGCTGTCACGTTTCTTGTTTACATACAAGATAACTTAGGAAGAAAATGGGGGTATGGTATATGTGCTTGTGCGATTCTGATGGGTCTAATGGTGTTCCTCTCTGGAACTAAAAGGTACAGGTTCAAAAAATTGGTAGGCAGTCCATTGACACAAATAGCAGGGGTGTTGGTCTGTGCTTGGAGAAAGAGGCGCTTGGATTTGCCGTCAG
Organism: Erythroxylum suave; assembly: GCA_027563595.1. Lineage (NCBI taxonomy): Eukaryota > Viridiplantae > Streptophyta > Magnoliopsida > Malpighiales > Erythroxylaceae > Erythroxylum > Erythroxylum suave. Next base: position 38,967,854 of record JAOSBN010000178.1, on the reverse strand, counting down.
ATCTATCACTTCTTTATGATGTTGACGACCTAGAAGATGGACGCAAGAAGAAGAAGCAAAAACTACCTCATAGCAAGCAATTCAGGTAATTGATTACTAGTTTTATTATGCACAACTGCCTAACTACCTTATCTGGGTATATTTATTATCGTTTCCTTGTTATGTTTTCCGTCTTTTTTTTGGTTCTTTGACTCTGAGTAGATAACGACTCTTGTAGGACAATTAGTATTAGTAAGCAGTTTAGGACAACCGCAATTACTTTATGCGCAAGCAACCTTTCCTATAAGCACTGTAGTTTTAGTATTTACTACATTGCATGTGAAGTTTAGGACCATTTGGTGAAAGACGAAAGCATGCCATGAGTCTTGGAACTAAAGAGTGAGGTTTGGTTGAATTTATGCTCATATCGTCGAGTCGTCACATAATGCTTATAATTTGGGCAAAACATCTGGGGAAGGTGCATTGCAGCTAACTTTTCATTGGGTCGTAGCCAACTATCACAAATAATCATTCATTGTAGAATCCTCGGTGAAAGAGTCCTCCACATGGCCAGCCTTAATGTTTTATGTCAATTTGCGTTTGTCTAGCTTAAGAAACTTTTCACCTGTTTTCTGATGTCTTTCTTTTTTCTAACTGACGACGGTATACCAGCCCTAACAGAGAGGAGGGATAGGGACAAAACATCAATTGCCTCTATTGGACTCTGGTCCACATTAGTTATGGACGTCGAGCAGTTTCCATTATTATCCTGCAAATCTAATCTAACCGACCCTACTATTCATCTATCTTAAATATGAATATATCACAAGGCAGAGCATGTGAACCAATTAGATCATGCAGATATTCTTTTAAACTATGGTAGCGGCTGATTTACTTAGACTTTAGAAAGTTAATATTGAAACTAACGGTTCTTTTTTTAAAAAAAATATAAGAGGAAAGGATGAAATATCTAAGTCTTCACCTTCCATTGTTTCTTACCTACAATACGGAGAATTAACCGAAAACTTTCCATATATGTACGAATAAATTAAACTGATCACTATAATTGTTTAAAAGAATAGATGTCTGATTAGACGCAACATCTGTAAATGATCCATAGCAAGAGGGAATACCTTTGTTTTGGCCTGTGCATTATAATAGATTTATTTCTCCTATGGTTCAATATGCCAAACGGAAAAACATGACACAAACTTTTCGCCTGCTTATTGAAGCCTAGATTTTTTTGGTTTAGATAACAGCACTCACCCACTAAGAGACAACAAACAGATAAGACAAAATAAAGCCACAGGTAACGTGATACTATTAACGGCAGCTAGTGTCTTAGAGGTCCATGATTGTGTGTCTCTAGATTTGCCTTTAGCTCATATGGTAACCATGCCCGTATGGTTACAGGTTCCTGGACAAAGCAGCGATTAAGGATCCTGAAGCGACCGTAGCTAACAACTGGAATTTGTCGACCCTAACGGATGTTGAAGAAGTGAAATTGGTGATCAGAATGCTGCCAATTTGGGCTACTACTATTATATTTTGGACAGTCTATGCCCAAATGACCACATTTTCAGTGTCTCAAGCTTCTACCATGGACCGTCACATTGGGAAATCGTTCGAAATACCAGCAGCATCTCTAACAGTCTTCTTTGTTGGTGGCATACTCTTGACTGTGCCAATCTACGATAGGATTATTGTTCCAATCGCAAGAAAAGTACTTAAGAACCCACATGGACTCACCCCTTTGCAACGCATAGGGGTTGGTCTAGTTTTATCAATCTTTGCTATGGTGGCAGCTTCACTCACTGAAGAGAAGAGGCTCAGAGTGGCAAGATCTCATGGTCTAACGAACTCAACGGCTGAGATCCCTTTAAGTGTGTTCTGGCTTGTCCCTCAATTTCTCTTTGTGGGTTCTGGTGAAGCATTCACATATATTGGACAGCTTGATTTTTTCCTGAGGGAATGTCCTAAAGGAATGAAGACCATGAGCACAGGGCTGTTCCTGACCACTCTTTCGCTAGGGTTTTTTGTTAGCTCTTCACTCGTCAGTATAGTGCACAAGGTGACAAGGAATAAGCCTTGGCTTGCGGATAATTTAAATCATGGCAGGCTTTATAATTTCTACTGGTTGTTGGCAATCTTGAGCAGCTTGAACTTGATCATATATTTGGCTTGTGCTAAATGGTATGTTTACAAGGACAGGAGGCTTGCCGAGGAGGGAATTGAGTTAGAAGAAGTTGATGAGCCAGCTTTCCATTGAGGACGGTTTTTCTTTTTTTTAACTTACTTTTGTAGACTACACATCTCAATGTGATTTTGCCTTTAATAAGTCGTATAGTCTTTTTTATGACGTTCGAAAGGTCTAGAAAAGAACGCTCAAGAAGGGTTGAACTCTTTGATGACACATAAGAAGGCAAAGCACATACTTTATATTCCTTGTATAGAAGCTCATTGTGTCTTTAATATAAATTTCCTCTAAAGGAAAGAGTTTCAATATCATGAATACGCAGATAATTTCTTCACAGTATTACTGATCAGATATGTATTAATTTGTCTATTTTATTTTGTTAATGGTTTAATATAAAAGTCACTACCCATAACATAACTTGAAACTTAGTGGAAGCAAACAGGAAACTTCTTAACTATGTCAAAGTGTAAACTTTGGGGTGGTGGCTGCAAAGTACTGAACACTGAGTTAACTATAATAGAAAGGAGCAAAGAAAGATAGAAGTAAAGTCTAAATTTTTCATTGCATAAACGCCTTTTTATACACGAGAAACATGCGCAGACATCTAGAACATGCTTCTACTTCTTCTAATTTAGAAAATAACTGAGATAATCAAATAGGTTGATTTGAATAGTTCAACACTTTTATCCTTTAATCAAAGGTCTTAGGTTCGAGTATTTTATTCTTTTCAAGCTGACCCAGTACAAACGAAAACTAGTCTGAATATAGATGATTTAAAGGTGACTTCTTATAGTTAGAACCCTCTTAAAACATCTCATAGACTAATAAAAAGAAAAGAAAATTACCGAAATAACACGGAAAGCAATCTTAGGAGTCCCGTAACCTTCTCTTGCAAACAGTGTACAAAGAACACGTAATTCTCCGCTAACCAAAGTTTAATCTCATAATGAATAATTAAATTATTTGAAACACTTCATGAGCAAGTTAAAATGCACTTTTATAGTTAAAAATTAAATTGAAATGAACTAGAGAGGCTCATTTATTTGAATAAACAATTCTGAAACTGGATATCGTCAAGTCTACTTTTACATCAGCTCTAGCTTCAAACTTTAAAATATCATATACAAAATTTTTAGAAATTCATTTTTAAAACACTATCTTGTTATCAGAATATGGTTTTATTCAAATACAAAAATGACACTTGCCTTACGATAAAAGTCTAAAAGACATGTTCTTGTAAATAGAAAATTTTACTTGTATCATACTTATTTTAACTTATGAATACAAAACTGTTATCCATGTTTAAGAAATACTTCTTCACGAACATCTTTAAAGGGTATATTAAAGATGTTATTTTGCAATTGCTAACAAATATTTAGCGTAATAAATGGAAGAATTTTGTCGATATAGCAAATTCTATATGTAAAAGTAAAGAGACTTACACATTCCATGAACTTACGAGATGTTTTACCTAAGAAACGCGTATGTTAGAAATACAATTATTTTACATATTCCTATAAAACATCTTTGACTTCACAAATATTAGAAATACAATTTGTTTACATTTCAAGACACGTTTATGAATGAAAATCATCAAACTAATTGTTTCAAATTCTAATGCTCTAAACTTTAGGCTAACCTCTACTACATACTTAGCCTAAATTTAACCTTAATCGTTTAATTGGTCTTCACAATTTGGATCAGTTTATGAAAGAATCACATTTCGGTACAGAAAATATATATTGGAAAAATATATAAGATGGAGAGAGCGCTTTCACGAGAGGTAACAAGTTGTGCTCAGCTCTTTGCCCACAAATGAATTATATTTTTCGAACCTCACTCTGCGACAAAGAAGGGAAAAGATTACTTTTTTTTTTTTTTTTGGGCTACAATTTCAAAATCGTAGTTAAAGGAGTGACACTTTTAGGTCAAAAGCAACTTTTAGCTACGATTTTTATTTCCTTTGGGAGATCCACGGAGTGGTGAGTTTACGTTAAAAAATGGTAATAAGAATAGGAAAGAGAAATGAATAATTATCATTTTTATTAATAGTGGTTGGTTTGTAAAAAATATTAAGAAATTAAAATTAATTTTATTTTAATTAATTAATTAATTATAATATATTGATTAATTAAAATATTGTAATTAGGTAATTAAAACATTTTAATTATTTAATGAATTATATTTTAATTAATTGATTATATTTAATTAATGAATTAAGTATAATATTTTAATTAATTACATTGCAATTAATTAATGAATTATATTTTAATTAATTAATTAATTACAATATTTTAATTAATTAATGAATTATATTTTAATTAATTATAGCGTAATTAATTAATTATAATGTAATTAATTAAATAATAATAATATTTTAATTAATTGTATTTAATTAATTTATAATATTTATATAAAAAAAGTCACCGCTAAATAATAAATTTCATTTCTCTACTAAATAGATGATACACAAGATTTTTCAAAAGTGAGATATTAAATTATTGGTGCTAAAATAATAATTAACAACCAAATACTCATTTTTTATTCCTTACCTATAAACTCCTTCCTAAACCTATCAACCAAGCATGGTCCTAACTCTATGGAACGAAGCTACTCCAGTGAAAGTTCCTAATCCTTAACCCTGAACGAGATTATTCCGCTAAGTTATTAAGACCCACTGCCTCAATACAGAAAATATTCGTAGTTTATCACCAATCTACTAGACTGGCTGCTTTCACTCCAAAATCAGGTAAATCATTATGCTTGTCCTACTTTTCATCATCTCGCTAACAGATTGAAAGTGTCAATGACTCGTTCGCGTCACAACTTCAGACTCTTGTAATGATATGTCGGCGATCAATCATTTACTATTTGTATATATCCATTGTATCTAATCTCAGTCAGCCCGCAACCACCGGTTTCAATACCGCTCCCAGATTTCATTTCGTTGATCATTCCATCACGTATCTGTCATAAGGGAAACAATCAGATACCTAATAGAAAAAGAAAACCAATGTCAGTATCCAAGAAATACAAGTAACCACGTGAAAATGTCCTGCAAGCGAATGGCCTTTTTGTCATATCTGCTTTCGAATCTTGTCCATAGCTTAGGAAACCAGCCATTCTTTTCTAGCTTAAACTAATAACGAAAGATGGTCACGCCTCTCCCTTTCTCTCTTGCTCAATAATTTCAAGAAACCAATAATTCATAGACCCTTTTCAGGTCAATCAAAGGGCTTATCATTCAAGGTATCGCTTGTACTTTCATGCTATTATAGACGTAGTGGGTCGGCCAATATATATGTATCCTGTTATTAGGGGGAATCCTTTAATCTTTGTTAAGGTGATTCCCTTTTATAAGATTGGTCAAAATGCAAGATATTGGTGGGATGTCAGTTTCAAGAATTAAAATCAACTAGTTTTGCGAAATTGATAGGCACTTATATTTGCTTGTTGGAATGAACTTCATTCGTATTCTTTGACTAGATGCCACAACCTATGATCATCCAAGCATTTGTGTTCTTTGCAATCAGCTCCCTTGTCTATTACGGTGAGAGCAAAGGCTCAATTTTTAGTTCAGTCTAATAAAACAAACACACACAAGAGGAGGTGAATTATGTGTGATAAAAAAATTGTAAGATACTTTCAATTAAAAAAAATGACAGGAGCCTATCTATAATTAAAACAATAAGAGCCTGGTGTGTGATAAGATCCTATTTAAACAGAAGGAGTCTGTTAAGCAATAAAAAGCTCGTCAAGCGATACGACCCTACTAAACGAAGAGTTCTATTAAAAACAATTTAAAATGGAAGGCATTATTTAAAATTGAAAAGAACTTTTTGCAATTTGAAAATAGAAGGAGCCTGTTATAAAGTGAAGGAGTCTCTTTCTGAAATAAGCACACACACAATATAATGTAGAAATTTAAAAGTTAAGAGAAGCGAGAGAAGGATGCAATCAATTTATACTAGTTTGGTTTATAATTTAATCCTATGTCCAATCCGCAAGTATATAACTTGGGTGCTTCACTACAAAATCAAGTAGTAATATGACAAGTCTCTTCAAGCTCACAAGTTAATATTTTTCAAGCCTCTTCAACCTTTCACACTAGTAGTATTTTGGTAACCTCTAAAAGCTCTCAAATAAAAAATGAGGTTTGCTTGATATGAGCTTCAATAATATCTCTCAACATAATTTCACTTTCTAATGCATCAGAGAAAATTTACAAAGATATCACTTTGAAGAATGTATACACTTTTGATGAGTTTTGATGATATAGCTTCGCAAGCTTTTGTATTGTTCAGTTCTACTTGTTCACAATTGCATTAGCTCTTCCTTAGATAAGATTTCTTCAACTAGTCATTTCTTTATTTGCATCCGTCAACTGGATCGATTTGAATATGAATAATTTAGATGAGCAAATTCTTCCAGTGATCGCAGAATTAATATGCAACCTTTATAATTGGTAAGATCCTTTTGAATAAACCATTTCTAACAAGTAATTTTATAAAGAAGGTTCTTGCTATAAAGGAAGCACATATCCTATGATTTTATCTACTTTTTAGAAAAAATGTATTGTTACCTGTACAAGGAAATAAATTCAATTTGAATTTTGAAATATTATAAGTTCATCATCACAATCATTAAAAAGCCTTGAGCTAACAATCTCCTCCTTTTTTGATAATGACAACCAAGAGCAGATATATTTTCAAATATTCAAATCATAAACTAAGATATATCTGTAGACTTTAGCCTTTCATTAACAGATTATATATCATAGCAGAATACATTACAGATCATCAAAGCAGTATTGAAAAAAGTATCATAGATCATTAACTACTCTCCCCCTTTGTCATTATCAAAAAGAAGAGGGGGAAGAACAAATCAATCAAAAAGTAAAAACGTCATAATCCCACAGAGATGTAAAAACATCAATATCATTTAAGAGTCATTTACTCTAGACTATTAAACTAGAAGGAACCTTCTAAATAATTCCAACTATAAGATCCTTCTACGTAACTAATTTAGCCTGATAGGGGCCTTCCTTTTAGAAGGGTCTGTTAATACCTGCAAACGAAGGTAGCATAGTATCTTCGAATACAATTAAATATCAAAGAGTTTACACACACCAAGTTCTTTTCTTAACAAGTAAAATCTATCTTCAGAGAGTGACTTGGTGAAAAATGTCAACTACTTGATTATCAGTATTAATATGCAAAAGATTAATGGGTCTATGTAAAACATGATCTCTAAGAAAATGATGTTTAATTTCTATATGCATAGTCTTAGAATGATGCACAGGATTTTTAGAAAGATTTATAGCACTAGTATTATCACATAATATAGATATATGAGAAAAGTTTAAAGAAAATTTTGTAGTTAATGCTTTATCCATAAGATTGAGCACAATAGCTGGCAGATGCTATATATTTCGCTTCATTCGTCGAAAGCACTATGCAATTTTGCTTCTTATAAGACCAAGATGCTAGACTTTCTCCAAGAAATTGACTGTGACCACTTGTGCTTTTTTGGTCGACTTTATCACCTGCATAATCTGCATCATAATAGCCTACTATGTTAAATCAATCAATTTTTGGATACCATAGTCCGAAATCTATAGTTTCATGGAGATATCCAAAGATTCTTTTGACTGTTTGAAGTTGACTTTCTTTTAAATTTGATTGAAAACATGCGCAAAGACACGCACTAAGCATAATGTCTAGTTTTGAGCTTGTGAGATATAGTAGTGATCTAATCATTTCTCTATAATTTTTCTCATCCGTAGCTTCGCCTTCTTCATCTTTATCAAGTTTATTTCTAGTGTATATGGGAGTATCCATCGATTTAGCATTCTCAAAATGACATTGCTTGATGAGTTCCTTTGTTTATTTGTCTTAACTAATGAAGATTCCTTTTTATGTTTGTTTGATTTGTAATTCGATAAAGAATGATAATTCTCCCATCATGCTCATTTCAAACTTCCCCTACATTAATGCTGAGGATTCTTCATAGAAGGATAGATTAGTAGCACCAAATATTATGTCATCAACATATATTTGCACTATGAGTAAATCATTCTCCTTTCTATTAATAAATAAAGATTTATCAATCTTTCCTCTTTTAAAGTTATTCTCAAGCAGAAAGTTACTTAACCTTTTATACCATGCTCGAGGAGCCTGATTTAAACTATACAGAGCTTTGGTTAACTTCATCATGTAATTTGGATGATTTTCATCTTCAAAACCTGGGGATTGCTTAACAAATACTTCTTTGTTAATGTAACCATTTAAGAATGCACTTTTAGCATTCATTTGGAACAACTTGAAGTTTCTATAGCATGCAAAGACAAGTGAAATTCTAATTGATTCCAATCTAGTAGCAAATGCATAAGTTTCATCAAAATCGATACCTTCCTATTGATTATATCCTTGACATATAAGTTTAGCTTTATTTCTTACCACCTTACCATTTTCGTCAAGCTTGTTTTGAAATACCCATTGAGTCCCAATGATTGACTTGTTTTGAGGACGAGGTACTGAATTTCAGACTTTGTTTTGATCAAATTGATCTAGTTCATCTTTCATGTCTAAATCCCAATTTTTGTCATTACGGGCCTTTTTAACTGTCTTTGGTTCTATTTGTGAGATGAGAGAAACAAAGTTGTTCTTAAACGATGATCTTGTTCTTAGACTTTCAGAGGGATCTCCCATAATATATTGGCGTATATCAAGACCTCTCCATCCTCTCTGTATTTTTTGTTATATAGGTTCTTGCTTAGATGAATGAGCCTGCTCTACTCTAGTTTTAGAGGGGCCTTCTTAATTTTGTGATTCTAAAGGTATTATATGTGTATTTTGATTCTCTGATGTATTTTTAGGTATCAATGGATGCTCTTCATCATTTGAGTCAGTTGCTGTTGTCTAAGGTCGTGCTTCATTAAATACCATATGTAGTAATTCTTCTATCTTCTTTGTTCTTTTATTATATACACTGAACACTTTACTAACGGTACTGTAGCACAAGAAAATAGCTTCATCTAATTTCGCATCAAACTTTCGAAAATTGTCTTTTCCATTGTTTAAAATGAAACACTTACAGCCAAATGCTCGAAAGTAAGCAACATTTGGTTTTCTTCCTTCCATAGCTCATAAAGGGTCCTTTTTAGAATAGGTCTTATAAGACATCTGTTAAGTACATAACATGTCGTGGATACTACTTCTACCCAGTATCCATAAGGTAGTACACTTTCTCACAGCATGGTCCTAGCCATATCAACCAAAGTTCTATTCTTTCTCTCTATAACTTTATTTTACTGAGGCATGCTTGGACAAGAAAAGTTATGAGTTGCACCATTGCTATCATAGAATTCTTCAAACTTTCTGTTATCGAATTCTCCTCCAGATCGCTCTGAATTGAAGTGATGTAGTACCCTTTTTCTATCTAAAATTTTCAGTAAAACTTCTCAAACATTTCAAAAGCATCATTCTTAATTGATAAGAAATAAAACCATGTAAATCTGGAGTAATCTTCTACTAGAACAAAAACGTAATGTTTACCGCCAAAACTTTGAGTCTTAGTGGGATCGACTAAATCAATGTGCACAAGTTCAAGTGGTTTGCTAGTAGACACAACATTTTTAGAAGGAAAGCTACTTCTGACTTGTTTACCTTTTAAGCAAGCCTCACAAACCTGATTGCTCTCAAACTTTAAGGTTGGTAGTCCTTTTATTAACTCAATTTTGGACAGTTTTAATAAAATGCTCATACTAGCATGTCCAAATCTTCTGTGCTAGATAAACAAATCCTTTTCTAAAGAAACAAAATACCTAACACTTTGTGAGGACATGTCTTCCAGTTGAGCACAATATATATTTTGATTTCTAGGACTAACAAACATAGTATTATCATTATGAATATCAATAATTTCATAATGAGATGCATAGCAAATGACTTTGTAACCTTTGTTACATAGCTGACTCACATTTAATAGGTTATGTTTGAAACCATCAACAAAGAGAGCATTATCAACAGAGGTAGAGTTAGAATCACCAATTTTACCAATTCTAGTGACCTCTGCTTTTTTTTTTCTTTCTGCAAAGACAACATTAACTTTGTCTTTTCTTTTAATGTAGTTGAAGTGTGATATTTCACCTGTTATGTGTCTCAAACAACCACTATCAACTATCTATTGGTTCTCTATTGTCTCTGTTTTGAAATATATATGTAAAAAGCATTATCTTATTTTAGGTACCCAAAATTTTTTGGGTCCTTTAGGGTTAGTAGTTTGACATTTCAGTCTCCAAACATACATCTAAGATAATTTCTTTTCACAAAAATTACAAGAATGACTAATGTGATCATGTTTACCATAGTAATTGCACAAAACAGATGAATGATAGTTATTATGATTTTTTCCACTTAGCAGGTTCCTGTTGTTTTAGCTATAGTTACTGCTGGATTTAACAAAGAAGCTTTTATATGACCTAATATTGTTATTTTCATTATATCTTATTCTGGCCTTACCAAAAATGCATTTACCACTATTAAGCAATTCATCAAGAATTCTTCTTCCATCAACGAAATTTTCTAGATCTTTTTCTAGAGATAAGATCTTTCCATCACTTTTCTCCATTTTCAAGTTCTAAGGTGGCGACTTTTTCTTCTAACTGTCTTACCTTATCAGAATCATTTTTTAGCATTGTATTTTCTAATTTAGCTACTCTTTTTTGAAGAGCTTCTTTTTCAGAAATCTTTTGCTTATAGTCAACCTCAAGAGACGTACTCCTAGTCACCAAATTCTCATTCATAGATTCCAATGATTTAATCTTACTCTTTAGATATGCATCATTTCTTTTGGACTTCTTAACTTCTTTGAAATACTATACTGTCAACCTTTTGTATTGACTATAAAATTCACGATATACATTTTTCAATTCATCAACTTCAATATCATAGTCAGAATAATATACCTCTTCATCTCCTGATTCAGCCATGAAGCAAATGTTGCTGACTTCTTCTTCAAAGTTTTCAGAATCCTCGTCTAATTAGGCTACATTCATCGCTTGCTTTTTGGATTTTCTGTTTTCTAACTTGTTTTTTTGAAGAAAAGGACATTATGGTCTTGTATGTCCAAGCTTTTTACAGTGATAGCATATGATTTTATTATTTTGTGTATTACTATTGTTATTGCTGCCTTTTGATAGGAACCTGTCGTTTCCAGCTTTCTTATTTTCTTCTCTTTTCTTCGCCAGCTTCTTTTTATAGAAACAAGCATATTTTTTGACTATAAAGTTGAACTCGTCAATGCCTATCTATTTGTAGCTTATTGTCACGTTCATCACTTTTTATTAGTCAGTTGCTTTTAGAAACAAGCATATTTTTTGACTATAAAGTTGAACTCGTCATATCCATCTATTTGTAGCTTATTGTCACATTCATCACTTTTGATTGGTTAGTTGCTTTTAGTGCCATTCCTTTTCTGTAGGAGGATCCTTCATCTTGCCTAAGCTCGATTTCCTGTATCATCAAATTTTCTCATAGCTAGTTAAGTGAATCAATGTTTAGAGCCTTTGTCGTTTCTAGAGCTGTCACCTTAGGTCTCCATTCCTTTGATGGTGACCTTAGAATCTTCATTACAAACTCATTATTAGGATATATCTTTCTCAAGTTGTTTAAGGTCGTGATGATGTTGTTGAAGCGTCCGAAAAATTCGTTTATGGTCTCTCCCTATTTCATGCCAATAATTTCATATTGATAAACTAAAAGAATTATTCTATGCTTCTTTACCCCATTCGTTCCTTCAAATGTGACTTGTAGTTTGTCTCGCAGTTCTTTTATTGTAGAGCAGTAAGATATCTTTTCGTATTCTTCTGGGGGCAACGCACACTTTAGGTGATGTTTTACCTTAACATTTAGTTGTGCATTTCTCTTGTCAGCATCAGTCTATACTTCTACGTTATCAAAAATGGGAATTGTATCTCCAACTCTAATTGCTTACCATACTTCGATAACTAAAAATTAGAGATATATGGTTATTCTCTCTTTCTAGTATGAGTAGTTGTTCCCATTTAAGAAAGGAGGATCTAAGACGGATTGTCCTTCAAAACCTCTCAGATTGTTTTCCATGATCTATCACATGCTGTAAAACATAAAAATGTGAAACCTCACTCTGATAACAAAAGATAAAACAAACACATGTAAGAGGGGGGTGAGTTGTGTATAATTTTTTTTTTGCAGGTTACTTTTAGTTCAAAAAGAAATGACAAGGGCCTATCTATAATTAAAACAGTATGTAACATTTCAGTTTCGCCTAGCACGTGCCCATACATTTGGAAGAAATTGGAGTACATGCCTTATAGGAGGGGGATGTTAGAGCAATCGTATTCACTTATATGACATCATAGTTAAAAACATGAATAACACCATATCTAAAACTCAATTCCTCATTTCATTTTATAAAACATAATGTACATTGTAGTATTACACTATATAATCCATATATAAACAACATCAAAAACTGTAAGAGTCTATTGCTCTCTTACACATTCTACATGAAAGAGGAACTATACTAATATGATTCAATTATCTTACATTTTCTTATGTATTTCTATATGATTTGAATCTTAGGTAAAATGCTTAATTTGTGTTCAATTCGTGTTGACTGCTAGGTTGGATATCCTGATATATATTTCATACCAAAAAGACAAGATTTTAAAGAAAATTGGAGCATAAATGTTTAACACGAAAATGACATAAAATAAAAAGAGATTATAGCTTTTTGGTGGCGGCATAAAACAAAAATGGAGAAATAATAGGAGCACGTGCATGTTTTCATCTAATTTACGTGAGTTTAATGGTGTGAAGTTAATGGAATGATGGTTAGGAAAAGTTGAAGCAAAATGCAGCCTTCCTTGAAGCATAAAATGACAATATGTGGACAACAAGAAAAAGAGAAGCAAAACGATAGTGTAAAATGAATGAAAAGTAGAGGACAAAGCAGAAGTAAGCTAGCATTAAACACTAGCATTGAAAGCTAGCGTTAAATGTTAGCTATTGATGGCTGGAAAAGTTAAAATAGAAGGAGGGTCAGCGTGTACAAGGGATGAACCAGAAACTAGCAAAATAAATGGTCCTATCATGCTATAGTGAAAGAGAGTAAAGTGTGGTGCTACAATGAGAGAGCAGTGAAGAGAAGGACGACAGAACAAGAAGAAGCAAGAGAGTGGCATTTTAAGAGAAGGGTGATGACTAGTGATGGTGGTCCAAAAACCACCATCTTTATTTGTCACATCATGAACAGTATATAAGAGAAGCAAGCTTAGGCAGTGAAGGAGAATCATACGGTTTTCGGTAGGGTTATAAGTATGGGGGCTAAAGCATTTTTTTAAGAGGGACCTATGGATGGTTAAACATCCCGATGCCGGGTACGAGGTGACATTAATTCCAACGACCCGAGTTAAGTGTATTTTTCGATTTTTGTTGTTTCTTTCTCTCATTAAAAATTGATTGTGTTATCCTATGGTAATTGATTTGGGTTTTGTGTATGGATAATCAGATTTTCGTTATTGTTCAATTATTTGTGTATGAACCCTTAGGGTATTGTAAAAGGGTGATTGTAATGCGCTCATTGAATCGTTTAATTGCATACCTATTGCTAGAATTTCGAGATAATCCATAATTATTATGTTAAAATTTATGTGTAGCGACTAATGATTCGTAATCATTATAGATAACACGACTTAGGTTAAATTACACATCATATGTGGTTGTTGTCTTCATTAATCAGTTTTCCTAATTCGTAATGCTACTGCCTAATTAAATCTAGGGATCGTATCCTAGATTATTCAGTGGTTAAGTTTAATTAATGATTGTATCTTAATTAAACAAAACTTAAAGGAAAGCTTGGGTTAATTATTAACCCACGATTAATTGTTGTTAGGAGAGGTTTGAAAACAACAAATCTCTGAATTATGCTTAATTAAGGTGTAGGCCGAGATTGAACCAAAGAACCAGATCCTTATTGAATTCCTTAATTTTACCATTTTTTGCATATTTTCTTAAATTTTTTTATTAGTTAGTTTCATTTATTTTCTTATTGCAAAATCCAAAACCCTTATTTTTCCTAAATACCGATTAATTTCATTTTATAAGGTAACTGAACACTTTCTGTGGGATCGACCTAGACTTACCACTACTACAGTAGTAGTTTAGTTATTTTATCTTGACTAGTGTTATGATACGCAGGTCAATTTTGGCGTCATTATAGAGAAATGCGATGTTTTAGTTTTTGTTTATGATTTAATTGGTGTTTTGTTTATATTTGTTTGTAATTAATTTCTTTTAGTATTTGGTGATTCTTTCTTTATCATTTTTCGTGTTTGTGATTTAAAAAAATGATATAAATCGAAGTAATTTCTTTTATAATTCATATTCTCAATCTTATAACGATGTTTGGACTGATCAACCTAACTTTTGTTATAGATTGGATAATCATCATAATTACTTACATGATCGTTTGCAGAATGCATAGGAATTCTCATACAGACCAGAAGCTTCCTATCATGACTCTGGTCTATCCATGGAAGAGTTGAGTAATATTATGAATGATAATACTTTGCAATTGCAGCAGAATACTCTATAATTCTAGTAGGATGGAGGGTAATTTCCAAAAACTATATGGTTTGGTGCCCAAGATTTGGGGAGTCAATATGACTCAGTTATGTCTCTAGAATAAATGCTTAATATTATGGCTACTAATAATCTTCAAATTTAATAAGATATGCAGCAGTTCCAACATAATATGCAACAGCTGTTTCAACAAGTTGTATAGAAAATTTCGGAGGATGCTCTGCAATTCCAGCAAGATACATTGCCTCGATAGGGAAATATCAATCATCTGGAACCACAAAGCTAAGAGGAGCAGTCGTGTCAACCCGAGGTGTACCTAATGGACGTTTGTGTAGAAACTTTACAAAGTGATGAGGAGCTTGAGAATTTTGAGGTCAACCCTCAATAAATTGCTTGTGTAGAAGAAGTTAAGGAGGAGCACAAAGCTGAAAAACATATATCTTTTAGCTTGAAGGTAAATACTGAGTTCCATTTTATTTTTGAAACTAACTCTTCACCTTTACATAGCAGATTAAAGGAACTAAATGGGAAGAAAAAAGTGAAGAGATGTTTGAAATATTTCTTGAGTGTATGGATTCAGTTGAGATTGGAAGTCTAAGGATAAGGAAGGAGTTAAATGGGAACGATAATCAACCAAGACCCCATCCTGAAGAACCTCACATTAAAGAACTGCATGTGCCATCATAAGATGATAATTTTGTCACATGAGGAGAGGAAGGAGTCGAGCCAGCGACCCTAAACAAAGGCGATTTTTTGAGGTAACCCAAGGAAAGTAAATTTATTTTCTTTAAAATTTCGCATTTCATTTATATGCATGTGTGTTCTTTATTAGTTTATTTTGCTAGTTCTTAAGTTTTCAATTCAATCAAAATGAGCGAAAGAATAAAACAAACAAAACAAAACATTTTCTCATTTTTTGTTACTTCTGGGATTATATAGTTATAAGTAAAGAATGAATTGACTGGAGAATTTCATAGTAACTTTGGCATGTACTTTTGCTCTTGTGATTGGTTGATATGCATTATCTTTAGAAGAGTAGTGACTATTGGTAGACAAAGATGGTGAGATTTTGAGCCTTATTAGACTAAAACATCCATATCAGTCTTATTGTCTTTTGATAATGTGTAAACTTCATGATATGTACATCCCGATTTTGAGTTGAATTTCTATTTGAGACCACATTTTTATCACATGCATTAACATGAAATTAATTAAGCATTCTTTGGTTTGCATAAACTACATTAGCCAAATAACCCATCCTACTGACATAATTTTTCCCTTGTTATCCTTCTTTGAGCTTTATACCTTTCTTTTAATATCAACCATATTACATGCTTTATACTTAACCAAATGTCCTACCCAAGCTATAAAGTTAGTGGAACATTTGTGATTGGTGAGTTTGTGGATTTACAAAATTCTAAGTGTGGGGATATATGTGAGGGTTGGTTAACATTAAGATGCTTTGTTGTGTCTTATTATTGAAATTCCCATGTTAATGTAGTTTCTTTTAATGCTAAAAAAAGAAAGGAAAAGAAAGAAACAAAAGAGAAAAGCAAAAGGAAAGAAAAGAATATGAAAAAAAAAGGAAATGAAAAAAAGAATGAAAAATGTTTAAATAAATGTATCTAGGAGCATTTGCATATATGTTGAAAAGTTGTTTATGATTAATGCATTCTCCTAAAGTTATGATGAATGGGTTATTTGAGTCTATTGGATATGAGGTAGATGTTGGTTTGGAAGGTTCACTCTTGTGGTTTCAATGTATTATTGGCATAAATTGTATGAGTGATTCCTTTGGATTGGTATATGCTTCATATGGTTGGTGTGTGAGAACGAGGTTGTGAAATATAAATATTGCATTTATCATAGTACGGTACCCAGTTTTGATTGAGTGTTACTTTTGTTTCACTATCTTTGATGGCTTTCAAGCTACTTGACCTAAATACATCTTACCTTACCTTTACCCACATTACAACCTTGAAAAGTCCTTTGGTTCATGATTTTGCATGTGAACATTAGTCTTGGAGAAATGAAATGATATACAAAGTTATGAATTGTCATGGTTATGAATGGTGTTGAGTGTATCTATAGATATATTTTACTTAAACACATTTTTCGAGTCTACCATTAGATTGCTTGGTTTCTGAAGATGATGCTTGTTGATTGATCATGCATAGAAGCATTGAATGTTGAATTGTTGCTATGATATTTGAAAGTCACTCATTTTTGGTTGTGATTATATAGTTTTGGAAAATATAGGAATTGGGTAAATATTTTGGGTCTTTGAGCTTAATTTGGATGTTTTGCTTGAGGACAAGCAATAATTCAAGTGTGGGTGTATTTAATAGGATTGAATTATCTTATATTTTCTTACGTATTTCCATGTGATTTCAATCCTATTTTAATGGTAAAATGCTTAATTTGTGTTGATTGCTAGGTTGGATATCTTGATATATATTTGAGACCAAAAAGACAAGATTTTAAAGCAAATTGGAGCACAAATGTTTAACATGAAAAGGACACAAAATAAAAAGAGATTATAGCTTGTTGGTAGCAGCATAAAACAAAAATGAAGAAATAATAGGAGCACGATTATGGTTTTTACATCTAATTAACATGAGTTTAGTGGTGTGAAGTTAATGGAATGATGGCTAGGAAAAGATGAAACAAAATGTAGCCTTCCTTGAAGCACAAAACGATAGCGTGTGGACAACAGGAAAAGAGAAGTAAAACAATAGTGCAAAATGAATGAAACACAGAGGACAAAGCATAAGGAAGCTAGAAGTAATGCTAGCATTTGAGGGATGGAAAGGTTAAGACAGAAGGAGGGTCAATGTATACAAGGGATGGACCAGAAACTAGAAAAATAAATGGTCCCATCGCGCTACAGTGAAAGAGAGTGAAGTGTGGTGCTATAGTGAGAGAATAGTGAAGAGAAGGGCGACATAACAAGAAGAAACAAGAGAGTGGTGTTTTAAGACAAGGGTGATGAATAGTGATGGTGGACTAAAAACCACCGTCTTTATTTGTCACATCAAGAACAGTAGATATGAGAAGCAAGCTTAAGCAGTGAAGGACAATCGTAGGGTTTTCGGTAAGGTTATAAGTATGGGGGCTGAAACATTGTTCTGGGAGAGACACATGAAAGGTTAAACGTCCCGATGCTGGTTTGGAGGTGACATCGACGGCGACAACCCGAGTTAAGTGTAATTTTCAGTTTCTATTGTTTCTTTCTCTCATTAGAAATTGATTGTGTTATCCTATGTTAATTGGTTTGTTTTGTATATGGATAATCGAATTTATTGTTAAGTTATTTATGTATGAACCCTTAGATTATTGTGAAAGGATGATTTTACATTAAATCGTTTGAATGCATACCCAGTGCTAGAATTTCGAGATAATCCGTAATTGTTATGTTGAAATTCATGTGTAGCGACAAATGAATTTCGAGATAATCCTCAATTTTACCATTTTCACATATTTCTTTAATCTGTTTTTATTAGTTAGTTTCATTTATTTTCTTATTCCAAAATCCAAACCCTAGTCCCCCTATTTTTCCTAAATACCAATTAATTTCATTCATAAGCTAACCAAAAACTCCCTGTGGGATCAACCTAGATTCACCACTGCTAAAGTAGTAATTAAGTTATTTTATTTTGATTAGTGTTACGACGCAGAGATCATATGCAAAAACTCTATTGACTCTTCAGTCTTAGGTAACCGACCTTTGGGCAATTTCTTGTTATCCAAAATGTAAGCACTTTACTTCTTCTAATTTGTCTTAGAAGCTAAGTCACCTTTCTTGTACCTGAAAATCAATGTTGCAATTTTGATGAGTTTTGCGAACTCAATGAATGAACCATCGTCGATGATCTCACTCATATCAATCACATTAATAGTTTACATTTCAATTTCACAGACAATTCACATAATCAAATACTTCACATCATTTCACATTCCGATTTCAAAGTAGTTTAAACAATTCATTTCAATCATGCATTCAACACATATCAATATATATATATATATATATATATGCGCGTGTGACTCACTTTCAATTATTACGTTGTTGTGACCGAATACCTTTTTAACTATCCTATATTCGTTGTAGATGCTAGGCTCATTGATAACTATCTCGTATTCATTGGAGATACCAGGTTCATTTTACATAGTAAGCCTGTGACTCTTACTCACATTTTAAGCTTTAAGCTCTTTTTCACTAACTACTCCGGTCACAACTACCTTTATCTGATCATGATATCATGTAATGAAATGCATCAATTCTCACATCATAGGCAATCGTTCATTTTTACTTATCATGTACAATCACTTTCACATCAATTCTCACATCATAGGCAAACGCCTCGGACTATCAATATCTGGAATTAACATATTCACATCAATATCCGTTCAATAATTTAAATTTAAGCAAACATAAACAATCTTGATGAGCACATCTAGGTTACTTACAGTATGCTCCAGATAGTTATTGCCTTGACGTCCCAGCAATGTCTACATGCGGTTGTACAATTTTCACTTGTATATCATGCAACACATACACATTTACACATTACTAATTTGTACAATTACATTAATACTCAATCATACACATATGTATGTGTGTTATGTATAATGCATGCTCAGTTCGGCTATTCTGGGTATATTTCCTTAGTTCACATCCCATGATCATTCTTTTATACCTAATACACCTTACTCACTTTAATCACCTAATCCACGATCAAACTAAGTTCATTCTAGGCCTCATTCAAGCCTAAACGCATTATAAGAAAATACCTTAGCATTAATTGTCTCAAACATTACTTAACATTTCTTTCATTATGATTGCCCACGATCATGGTGGACCTTCACGATCATGATAGAAGCTCGTGGAACTAGCCACGATCATGGAGACTCTGTCACGATTGTGATAGAACCAATTAATCTCAGCCACGATCGTGCCCTACTCTTTTTTGCTTCTTTTTTCCACGAATTCATCACATATAGTAACATCATTTATTTTCTAATTTTCTCGATTTCACATTGAATTATGCAACTTCATTTTATACAAACCTATTTACCATATTAGTTTCATTAAAATCCACAAACTCTACTCAATCGATTCTTCATCATATACTTAATCCTATTCATTCATGTAATGCTAACTTTTTCCATACTTTATCTTTTTCATAATACATCAATAAATCATCTCCATATTTCATCATTTAGACTACATAACCTCATCATTTTTACCTCAATTTCATCTCAATACCATTCATAACTTCATAACTACATAACTTGAAAGTCCTAGTTATTCTCATTTAAAGAATTACATTTGCCTCCTCTTTAACTTCAAAGCTCAATCTATTTCCTCACATAACTTAAAAGTTACGGTTCTCATACCCTAAAAAATTGAACATAATCACATATTTTCATCCATCAAATTCTTGCACTCATCCCATACACAAAATTAGGTCATATACATATCTCTTCTTTTGTCAACTTTCAACTCTCATTCAAAAACCATTTTTAACTATCAATCTATCTCAAAAACATCTTTAACATGGCTCATAATTTATTACTCATTATAACACAAGACAAGCCATGAATATGTCCATTTATTCATCCACGATTTAACATAAAATCAACTTCATCATCATTATCAATCATCCCTTAACACTCATCATAAATGCTTTTTATTAACCTACCCATGAATACCATTAATACATTAAACTGAACATAGTCCTATTTATTTTTACACCCACGTTACATCATATATTTAACTCCATGATCATGATCATGCTATCTCAAACCAACCACCATATATATTTCATTTCAAATAACCCATGAAGATCAAATATGTAATTGTTTAAACTTCAAGTTTCTTCAAACATCATATAAAACCTAGCTCCTTCCATGATACATGATCATCAACATTTAAGGTGGAATAAGGTGGGTATTTCAGTAACAAGATAAAGAAATATCAAGGATCTTGAAGTAGTAAATTGAAAGATGATGGTAACTCAACGTTGAGAGTAAGGTAGTAAGAAAATGTCATGAATGGAGAAGAAGAATATAACAAAGAAGATGAAGAAAAGAGATTAATGAAGAGATGAGAGCAAACAATAAGTGAAAGACAAAAATTAAATTAGTCTTTTATGAATATCATGGGTGAGCTATGGCAAGTGTCACTTGCCACTTGTCACCTCCCCATAGTTCCACTTGGTCCTTTTTAATAACTAGTCAATTTGTCTCCAATTTCTAGTCCAATTATCTCCCAATTTTCAATGGCACTTGACATTAAATCCTAATGTCATATATCAATTATTTCTATTGCCATTTGTCACTTATTCTACTCCCATAGATCAATTGTCTTCCCACTTGGCATTTTTCCTATTCCAAAAATTCACATAATTTTAGAAATTTTCCCAATTTTCACAAAAACTTCTAAATTAATATTTATACTCACCAAATAAATTTTCAAAGCAAAATATTCACTATTGACATTATAATCAGTTTAAAATCATTTATACCTAAAAAAATGTCAATTGAGTGCATGTACATTCATTGTAATTTGTACAGAAAATCAAATTCACGTGTGTGTGTATGCTATTGTAATACATGAGCATGAAATTCATTTTCCTAATTTCTCATTGCTATTTCTCATTTACAGTTAAATCCAGGGTTCTAACCTTTAATATGGAAAAACGGGATATTATAATTCTCCCCCCTTAAGAAATTTTGTCCTTAAAATTCTTACCTGATTGATCAAATAGGTAGGGATATTGTTTCCTTATGTGCTCCTCCATTTCCCATGTAGTTTCCTCACTCAAGTGATTCTTCCAAAGGAAATTGACTAAATGAATCTCTCGGTTTCTTAACAATTTATTCTTATATCCCACTAACTTTACCGGTTCCTCAATATAACTCAGATTCTTGCTACTTAAACCGCATGAGCTGACAAAAACATATGTTGGATCATATCGATATCTTATGAGTATACTCAGATGGAACACATTATGTATCTTTGCCATTTCTACAAGTAGTGTTATTTTGTATGCCAATGGTCTAATTCTCTCATTGATCTCATAATGAGCAATGTTTATAGGGCTGAGCTTACGCTTTTTACCAAACCTTAGCACTCCTCGCTAAGGTGATAGTCTCAGAAACACTTTGTTTCCTATTTGATACTCCATATCCCTCCAGTGCTGATTGATATAACTTTTTTGTCTATATTGAACTGTTTTTATTTTTATTCTAGATTAGTTTCACTTTATCAACCTTATATTGTATCAATTCTGGGCCTTTTATAATCCTCAGACCCTCTTCATCCTAATACAGAGGTGAACGATACTTTTTGCGACATAACGCCTTATATGGAGCCATTCTGATACTACTGTGATGATAATTGTTGTAAGCAATCTCAATCAGAGTTACATATTGATCTCATACTCCTTGAAACTCCAATACACAAGCTCTGAGCATATCCTCGATAGTCTTAATTGTTCTCTCACTCTGTCTGTCTATCTGAGGATGAAATGCAATACTAAAGTTTAACTTCATACCCATTGTTGTTTGTAAGCTTCTCCAAAATCTCAAAGTAAACCTAAGATCCCTATCCGATATAATGTACACCGGAACCCCATATAGTCTTACTACTTCATTCACATACCTCTGCGCTAACTATTCCAATGTAAGTGTCTCTTTCACTGGTAAGAAATGGGTTGACATTGTTAATTGGTCCACAATAACCCATATAGCATTCTGCTACATCAGATTTCTCAGCAAACCTATAATAAAGTCTATAGTAATCATCTCCCATTTCCACTTTAGAATAGATAATGACTGTAACTTCCCAACTGGAGCCTGATGCTCAGCTTTTATTTGCTGGCAAGTTAAACATTTAGCCA
Source organism: Erythroxylum suave (assembly GCA_027563595.1). Lineage (NCBI taxonomy): Eukaryota > Viridiplantae > Streptophyta > Magnoliopsida > Malpighiales > Erythroxylaceae > Erythroxylum > Erythroxylum suave. Next base: position 38,945,145 of record JAOSBN010000178.1, on the reverse strand, counting down.
TATAGTAGCCACTTACTTCTTCATCCCTGGCCACCAGAAATGTTGTTTCAACGTGTTATACATCTTGGTAGTACAAGGATGCATAACATAAGTGGCTATATGTTCTTCCTCTATAATCTCCTTTCTCAATTCATCCACATCGAGTATACACAACCTCTGCTTCAATCACAATGTCCCATCTTTTAATTCAAACTCAAAATTCGGGTTAGCTTTCAACTTCTCAATAAGGTTCACTAATTTATCATCTTTACTCTAAACTTTTCTAATTCTGTTATGCAATATAGGTCTCAGCTTCAATTTAGCTATTAATGTCTCATTCTATTCTAGATTCAATTCAACAGTCAATGCTCTTAATTGAACTAGGCTCTGTAACCTAGATGTTTGAATTTGAGCCATACTGTTATTGGATTTTCTACTCAATACATCAGCTACCACATTAGCTTTTCCTAAATGATACTCAATTGTCCAATCATAATCTTTAAATAACTCTATCCATCTCCTCTATCTCATATTCAACTCTTTTTGACTCAGTAGATACCTCAAACTCTTGTGATCTACATAAATATGCAAAGTCTCTCCATACAGATAAGTGTCTTCATATCTTTAAAACAAAAACCACTGCAGCTAGTTCTAGATCATGCACTGGGTAATTGAACTCATAAGACCTCAACTGTGTCGATTCATATGCTATCACTTTACCGTGTTGCATCAATACACACCCTAACCCTTGGTGTGAAGCATCACTATACACCACATAACCTTTAGGCCCAAATGGAATATTTAACACCGGTGTTATAATTAATCGATGCTTTAGCTCATCTAAACTTCTTTGACATTCATCATTCCATCTTAAAGGCACATTCTTTCTTAGAAGTTTTATTAGAGGGGCTGAAATTAATGAGAACTCATCGATAACTTCTAGTAATATCCAACTAATCCCATAAAACTCTAGATCTCTAACACATTCTTTGAAGCATCCCACTTCATTACTGCCTCTATCTTCTTTGGATCAACTTGTATGCGTTATCCAGACACTATATGACCTAAGATCACTACTTGATTCAGCCAAAATTCACACTTACTAAACTTGGCATACAACTGTTTCTCCCTTATGATCTATAAGATTAACCTTAAGTGCTCAGCATGTTCTTCTCTACTCTTCGAATACACCAAAATGTCATCAATAAACACTAACAAAACGATCTAAATAAGGTTGGAATACCTTATTCATCCAAGCCATAAATACAACTTGAGCATTAGTCAACCCAAATGGCATCACTAAAAATATGAAATGCTCATACCTGCTCTTTAATGCACTTTTAGGTCCTTCAACTTCTGCAATTTCAACTGATAGTACCTAGATCTCAAATCTAACTTGGTGAACACCTGAGCTCCCTGGAACTGATCAAGCAAATTATCAATTCTTGTTAATGGGTACTTATTCTTCACTGTTACCCGATTCAGTTGCCTATAATCAATACATAGTCATAAAGTTCCATCCTTCTTCTTTACAAACAAAATTGGGGTCCCCATGGTGATATACTAGGTCTAATGAAACCCTTATCCAATAACTCCTGCAACTTAGCCTTAAGTTCCTTCAGTTCCACATGCACTATCCTATATGGAGGAATAGATATAGGAGTAGCACCTAGAACTAAGTCAATCGTAAACTCCGTTTCTTTATCTGGGAGTAAACCAGATAACTAGGTGGGAAAAATATCTAGGAATTCCTTAACAACAGGAATATTCTGTGTCATTTGCTTAGTGTGAGTATCAACTACATGGGCCAAATAAGCCTCACATCCTCTTTGCATCAGTCTCAAAGAACTCATGAATGAGATCAGTTTGGCTGGCACTACTTGACTAATACCTCAAAATATTGCTTTCGGTTAATTAGGAGATTCAAGTATTACCTCCTTAGCATAGCAGTTCATTATAGCCCTATGAGCAATAAGCCAATCCATGACTAGAATAATATTTATCTTCTTTAATTGTAGTATAATTAGATCAACTTCCAATTCTGCCTAATCAACCCGAATTATACATCTTTTACATACTTCACCAATTATTGTAGTACTACCTATTGGTGTACTCACCTCTAATTCACATTTCAATATTTCTCTATCGCAATGTAGTCTAGATGCAAGTCAATAAAAGAATGTATAGATCTTGGATCTAGCAATGCAAAAGCTTCAAAATTAAAGATATGCAACACACCTGCAATGACATTTGGGGAGTTTTTAGCCTCCTGTTTGGTCATCGTGTAAACTCTGGCTTGCGATTGCGATTGGTTGCTTCACACCTCAGTCCTGATAGTAAGACTCCCTGAACTCACTTTGCCTATACCTCTACCTCTTTGTCCAGATCCACTAGCTCGACTCTGGTGGACAATTGTCTCATTTACTACTCCTCCTCTCATTCTAGACCGTGCTCTGTAAATTGTGTGTCAATCTCTAATTTGATGATTGTAGGAGCCTTATCGAAGACAAGCTCCTCTTAGCTTCCAACACTCCCCATATGCCTCTTTCCACAATGTTCACACTGTTGAATCTGCCCAGACACTGGACCTTTACCACTACTAGACTGTATAAAACTGCCCTCTGTCTAAATCTTGACTATCTTGATATAGTTAGTGGTCGAAAGACCTGTTCTGGCACTTACTAAACCTTCTACTAGAACCAACCTGAGATTTAGTAGGTCTCTTCATTCTATAATTTTGTCGGTATCCTCTTTGTCTATCATTTAACAGTTGCTCTATTCAGATAGAGGCTGCTCTCAACTCAGAGAAACTACTCAGATTCATTATAGCCAACCTCATCCTTATCTCTTTATTCATCCCATCTTCAAACCTTCTACTCTTGTCTTCTTCAAGAGGAATCAAGGTAGTAGCATACCCCATCAATTCATTAAACTTTATCTCATACTCTATCACAGAGAGATTGCCCTGCTTCATATCTAAACAATCCTTCATCTTTCTATCCAAATAGATCTTGGGCATGTAGTTTTCCTTAAAGACTTTAAAAAAGTCTTCCCACTTTAAGGTACAAAGCTTGGTGGTACTGTCTGGAACAATCTTCCACCACTTGTATGCTGGACCTTATAGTAGTGAAACTGCATAGTCAAACTTCTCGTTGGACTCATAGTCCATCTGATCGAATACTCTCTCTGTTCTCTCAAACCATCCTTCAACCTAGTAGGGTTTGGTACTTCTATAGAAATCCACAGCCCCCTACTTACTTAATTTATCATACCTCCTTTCCTTTCTCTCAGGAATTCTCAGAGGCATTTTTTAGGTCGAGGTACAAAAGACTCTTTATTGGCTCCTACTAATTCTAGGTCAGCTGATTGTCCAACTTGATCACCTATGGCAGATGACCTATAATAGACAATAACCTTAATTACTCTTCAAAATTCTCATGATATATCATGTCTAATGTTCCTATATATCCCTATGGATGCCAAACCATACTCTGATACCAAAAATCCAACATCCCACTTCCATTTAGCACATGCCCGTACATCCAAAGGACATTGGAGTGCATGCCTTGTGGGAGGGGGATGATAGAGCAATTACATTCACTTATATGAAATCATAATTAAAAACACAAATAACACAATATCTTGTTATCCAAAATGTAACAACTCTACTTATTCTAATTTTTCTTAGAAGCTAAGTCTCCTATCTTGTACTTAAAAATCAACATTGCAATTTTGATGAGTTTTGCAAATTCAGTAAGTGAATGTTGGACCCCGTTTTCGGAGCTCAACATTCGGAGTCATAAAAACGTGGGCAAACTCATTTCTTCAACTTTAGGATAGATTTTGGGAAACCTCAAATTGGAATTTCAATTTGGATTTTTTAGAACATTTGTTCCTCATTTTCTTAAGTTTCTAATGAAACCAAAATCATTCCATTTGGTTCAGAAATCTAAAAGTTATAGCCCAAACATTTTTTCTCTGTTTTTATGCTGAAGCAGTACATTATGCTGAACTTCCATCCAGATATTGAAAGTCTTACAGACCGAATTAAAAATAGATTTCTCAAGATAATTTGTGTCTCTATTTGTTTAGTTTATTTAGAGATAAGAATCATAGCAATTGGAGCTCTAAGGATTAAGATATCATCAAAATAGTGAAGCATATTCAGTAAAATATCCAACCCACACTCTTCCAATCGATCCCCTCACTTTGATTCAATAAATATTTTTCAAATTAATACCAAAAGCTATAAATTTTTGTGGAGAGATATAGGAATGTGTTAGGAATATAATTCTTTAAAAATTAGGTCATTTGGAGGTCGAACGACAAAGTTATGGGCAAAAGAGTGAAACATGTTCAGGCTGGGGGGAAGGACCTGCGGGTCGAGATCGTGCCTGGCGCGCGCCCGCAATGTCGCGATCGGGACTCCCTCTTCTCTCTTTTCTTCCTCCAACCTGTCTTGGTAAAAAGGGCATAACTTTCACTACAAGTATCGGATTAAGGTCATTCAAAGACTGTTTTGAAGAGGACTTCTAGGCCTAGGATTCCATGAAGACCTCAAAAACAAATTTTACCTCTATAAGGGTAAAAAGTTCAAACCAATGCCGCTGTTCCGAAAGTCCATCCTATGCAGCATCACAAACTTCTAATAACCATAACTCTCAACTCCGATATCTAAATATTTCATACTATATAGAATTGAAAAGCTAGAAAGATAATATACAACTTCCAAGTAGAGAACTTTGTCTAATTCTATCTATATTGATCCAGTTTTTCCCCTAAAGACAAAACACAATTTCTACACCTATGGAAGACTTGAAATAAGGAATGTACAACTACAAGATGACTAACCACATACACATTGGAAACTTCTTCAATTCTTCATTCATTTCCAAGTCAAAATGAAATTCATACATAGCTTTAATTACAAATCAACATTACATCAAAGTCTTAACAAAAGATACAAAAATACATTGGATGCTCA
>JAOSBN010000178.1:38908979-38932334 GCA_027563595.1 Erythroxylum suave | reverse complement strand
ATCTTCTTTCAACACAACCCATTCTCTACTTCTTTCTCTACCTAAGCAAGAAAGAAAGATAAACTTACCTTAAACAATCTTGATTCTTTCTCTTTCCACGTTTTCTTCTTCTTCCCTAGCTTCTCTCACGACTCTTTTCTCTTCTTTCTTTCTTCCCTACGTTTTTCCTCCTCTCTTCTTTTCTTCTCACGATTTCTTCTTTGTTATTCTTCTAATTCCAACCCCTTTTGTTTTGTCTTTCCACCCATTTTTCCCCTCATTAAACTAGGCTTTCCATATTCACCCCTCCTTTCTTTTAACATAAGTCTAATAACTACTTAGCCTATTATACACCATATTAATTCTAACTAAATTCTAACGCTTCATTCTAATTCCTAATTTCTAATTTCTATTCATACTTGCTAATTTACTGTCTCAACTCTAAAAGTAATAAAACAATTAAATCAAGAATAAATAATAATAAAAATTCGAGGTTCAACAATGAACCATTATCGATGCGCTCTTTCATATCAATCACATTGATAGTTTACATTTCAATTTCATAAACAATTCATATAATCAAATATTCCACATCATTTCACATTCTGATTCGAAAGCAGTTCAACAATTCATTTCAATCATACATTCAACACACTTCAATTTTTATATATATATGCAATGAGCATGTGACTCGCTTTTAATTATTACGTTGTTATGATTGAGTACCTTTTTAATTGTCTTGTATCCATTGTGAATATAAGGCTCATTGATAATTGTCCCCATATCCGTTGGAGATACCGGGTTCATTTTACATAGTGAGCTTGTGGCTCTTACTCACATTATGGGCTTTAAGCTCTTTTTCACTGGCTACTCCGATCACAACTGCCTTTATTTGATCATATATATCATGTAATGAAATGAATCAATTTTCACATCATATGCAATCCTTCACTTTTATTTATCATGTACACTCATTTTCACATTTTCATCAGACCTAAGTTTGACTTTCAATAATCATGTTGAGTACACTTATTCCTGTTAGATTCACATATAGTGAGCACTTCCAATGCAAATCTCATTCATCAAACACCTCAGACTATCAATGTCTGGAGTTAACACATTCACATTAATATTAATTCAATAATTTGAATTTATGCAAACACAAACAATCTTAGTGAGAACATCTAGGTTACTCACAGTACTCTTTAGATAGCTATTGCCTTAATGTACCGATAATGTTTGGATGTAGTCATACGATTTGCACTTCTATATCATGCAACACATACACATTTACACATTACTAATTTGCGTAATCACATTAATACTCAATCATACACATATGTATATGTGTTATATATAATGCATGCTCAATTTGACTATTCTGGATATATTTCCTTAGTTCACATCTCATGATCATTTAACATCATCATTCAATCATTCTTTTATACCTAATAGACCTTACTCACTTTAATCACCTAATCCAACATCAAACTAGGTTCATTATAGGCCTCATTCAAGCCTAAATACATCATAAGAAAGTAACTTAGCAATAATTGTCTCAATCATCACCTAAAAGACAACATTTCTTTCATTGTGCCTGCCTACCATCATGGTGGACCTTTACGATCGTGTGACAGAAGCTCGTGAAACTAGCCACGATCATGGAGACTCTACCACGATTGTGACAGAACTAATTAATCTCTGCCACGATCATAGGGATTATGCCACAATCGTGCCCTGCTTCTTTTTCCTTCTTTTTTCCATGTATTCATCACACATAGTAACATCATTTACTCTTCAATTTTCCAAACTTCACTTCAACTTATGCAACTTCATTTTATACAAACCTATTTACTATATTAGTTACATTAAATTCCATAAAGTCTACTCAATGGATTCTTCATCATTTACTTAATCCTATTCATTCATGTAATCCTAACTTTTTCCATACTTTGTATCTTTAATAATACATCAATAAATCATCTCCACAGTTATAAATCATCTCCATAGTTCATCATTTAGACTATATAACCTAATCATTTTTTACCTCCATTTTATCTTAATACCATTCATAAGACAACTCATAACTTGAGGTTCATTAATGATACAAAAACAAAACATATTATTCATCATTCACTATCACTCATAAGTCCTAGTTATTCTCGTTTGAAGAATTACACTTGCCTCCTCTTTAACTTCAAAGCTCAATCTATTTCCTCACATAACAATTTATAACTCATTGTTTTCATTCTCTCAAAAATAGAACACAATCAAATATTTTCATCCATCAAATTCCTGCACTCATCGTATACAAAAAATTAGGTCATATACACATCTCTTCTTTTGTCAAATTTCAAATCTCATTGAAGCACCATTTTTAACTATCAATCTATCTAAAAAATATCTTTAACACAACTCATAATTTTTTACTCATTATAACACAACACATGCCATGAATATGTCCATTTATTCATCCATTATTTAGCACAAAATCAACTCCATTATTATTATCTATCATCCCCTAACTATCATCATAAATGCCTTTTACTAAACTACCCATGAATACCATTAATACACTAAAAACTAAACATAAACCTATTTATTTTTACACCCACGTTATAGCATATATTTAACTCCATGATTATCATCATTCTATCTCAAATCAATCACTATATATATTTTATTTCAATCAACCCATGAAGATCAAATATGTACTTGTTTAAACTTTAAGTTTCTTTAAACATCATATAAAACCCTAGCTTCTTCCACGATAGACAATCATCAAATTTTAAGGTGGAATAAGGTGAGTCTCTTAGTAATAGGATGAAGAAATAGCAAGGATCTTAAAGTAGTAAAGTGAAAGATGACGGCAACTCAATGTTGAGAGTAGGGTTAGTGAGAAAATGTCTTGAATGGAGAAGAAGAAGAAGATAACAAAGAAGATGAAGAAAAAAGATTAAGGAGGAGATGAGAGCAAATAACAAGTGAAAGACAAAGATTAAATTAGTCCTTCACTAGTTGTGAATATCGTGGGTGAGATGTGGCAAGGCAAGTGACGCTTATCACTTGCCATTTGCCACCTTCCCATGGTTCCACTTGATCCTCTTTAATAACTATTCCATTTGTCTTTAATTTCTAATCCAATTGTTTCCCAATTTTCAATAACATTTTTCATTAAATCCTAATGCTATATATCAATTATTTCTATTGCCATTTGTCATTTATTCTACTACCATAAATCAATTGTCTTGCCACTTAGCATTTTTCCTAGTCAAAAAATTCACATAATTTTATAAAATTTCCCAACTTTCACCAAAAATTCTAAATTAATATTTATACTCACCAAATAAATTTTCAAGACAAAATATTCACTATTCACATCATAATCACTTTAAAATCATTTATACCCAGAAAATGTCAATTGAGTGCATGTACATTCATTGTAATGTGTACAGAAAATCAAATTCATGTGTGTGTGTGTGTGTATGCTACTATTATGCATGAGCATGAAATGTATTTTCCTAATTTCTCATTGTTATTTCTCTTTTACAGTTAAATCTAGGGTTCAATTAGTATGGGAAAATGAGATATTATACAGTAGGAGCTTGTTGGGTGATAGGATCCTATTTAAATGGAAGGAGCCTGTTGGGTGATAAAAAGCTCGTTAAATGACATGACTACTAAACGAAGAGTTCTGTTAAAAACAATTTAAAACAGAAGGTTCCTATTAAAACGAAAAAGAATCTCTTATAAGTTGAAAAAAAAAGGAGCCTGTTATAAAGTGAAGAAGTCTCTTATTGAAATAAACACACACACAATATAATGGAGAAATTTAAAAGTTAAAAGAAGAGAGAGAAAGAAATAATTGATTATACTGGTTTGATTTACAACCCAAGCCTACGTCCAATCACTACGTATCTAACTTGAGTATTTCACTATAAAATCAAGTAGTAATTTGATGAGCCTTTCCAAGATCACAAGTTATATTTTTTCAAGGTTCTTTAACCTTACACACTAGTAGTATTTCACTAGCCTCTATAAGCTCTCAAATAAAAAATGAGTTTTATTCGATATAAGCTTCAATAATATCTCTCAACAGAATTTTACCTTCTAAAGCGCAAGAGAAATTTTACAAAGATATCGCTTTCAAGAATGTATATGCTTTTGATAAATGTTGACAATGTAGCTTCACAATCTTTTATATCATGCAGTTCTACTTGTTCATAGTTGCATTGGCTCTTCCTTAAATAGGCATTTCCTTCAACTAGCTGTTGCTTTACTTGCATCCTTAGTCAAATGGATCGATTTGAATCTGAATAATTTCAATGTTTAACTTTGCTAAAATTCTTCCAATGATCACAAAGCTAATATGTGACCTTCATAATTAGTAGGATTCTTTCAGATAAACCATTTCTAATAAGCTAAGTTCATAAAGAAGGTTCCTCCCAGAAAGGAAGCATATATCTTATAATTTTATTTCCTTTTGAGAAAAATGTATCATTACCTATACAAGGAAATAAATCCAATTTGAATTTTGAAATATTATAAGGTCAATATCAAAATCATTAAAAAAGCCTTGAGCTAATAAGTCCCTAGATGAACAACAGTTCTTGCATTTTTTCATCCTTGGAAGATGGACTAGTCACTTCAACTAAGTATACAATTGGCTAACCAAAAAAAAAAAAACGTAGCTAATTGTTTCAAAAACATTTATAGTTACTTGTAAAATTTATGTTTCATCACATAAAGCATCATCAATTTTTTGTAGCTGAAAATTATAGGCGATACTTCCAAAAAATGTAAACAAAATGTATTAGTTACAAAAAAAATTTGTAGCGAAATCATTACAAAAACATAACTAAAAATCAAATGTTGGTGGGGAAAAATTAGGCACCAAATGATTGAGAATGAAAATAAAATGTAGCCAATAGTTTTTGGCTACGTTTTTCTCTTTGTAGTCATATAGTATTAATTGCATTTTCCATAACATAGTCAAATTTTATTTGCTACATTAAATGTTATTTGCTACAATTTTAATATTATCACGACATGTTATTTATTACATTTTTAATCCATGATATTGAAAAAAATGTTTTGTATATAATATATCAACATATATTTTATTATGAATTATTTGCTAACTACTATAAAATTAAATCATAGAAAAATATTATTAATTCAAAATGTTGAGCATTGAATATATAAAGTAAAATTGTATAAATATCATTAAATTATACCAATAAACAGAATATAACATTAAAGGATGATCATTTGTCCATATACAAGATACTAATGACAACCTAAGCAGTTATTATAGACAAAACAATAAATAAAGAGTTTACTTGACAAATTACAATATGTTTGACATACTAAAAAAAAGCTAAAATTACAAAATATTAGAGCATGACCTGAACAACTGCCTAGTGTTGTCCATGTCTATGAACCTGTAATCAAATTAAACACCACATAACTTTACCATTCATAACATACTTAGTCAACAATTGCAAACACTAAAAACACCACATAACTTTACCATTAACAACACAATCAACCAACAATTGCATCTTCAATAATTCTGTAATATTAGAAAAATATTAAAATTAAATTATAATAAAAATAGGAAGTGATAAAAAAATATAGGAGATAGAATATCATGGAATAACTTTTCTCTTCATTTCTATCAAAGTCTGGGCTAAGTAATCTTTTGAATAACATATCATGTTTTGTTAGTTTTACTCAAGTTTTTTGTCCCCGAATTACTTCTTCTTGAATACAACCTTAAGCTTATTGTTTTCCTCTTAAAGGTGCTCAACGATTGTTTTATATTTTGAGGTTGAAATATTTGGCTTAAGGCCATAATGAAGACCTTTTATATAACTAGAATGACTACTACATATTGTATCACAAATGCCTTCTGAATTGGGCTGATTCACTTCAGATATAGACTTCTCTAATATCTCTTACATGTTATTCTAAAATTAAAAAAAATTCAATCCATATATTACTATTTACTACCACATTAATGAATGACCCAAAATATTGAACAAACTTTTATACTTACGTAGTTTTTTTATACTTCTTCTAACACCCATCCTTTATCTTTCTTATAGTGAGTGACCTTATATAGTGATATTCTATCACTTTCTTGTCCATGAAGCTTATTTTCACTCGATTTTATGAAACAAAAGAGGTATAATAAATAATATAGTTTTTATTGACTTAAATATAACTTGCAAACATTGATCATACATATTGATTTCGGACAATTACAAATGACTTTGACCCTTGATTATGAGCTATTTTCATTTTTTGATATATTAACACTTACCTTCTGAAAATTTTCCTAAATTAAGAAAAAAAACATAACCTAGTCACTAAACCATTTAATAAGATTAATGTAAGCAAATGTGAAGGCAAAGAAAAAAAACCTGAACTTTCGGGTTAGCCTAATAATCACACAAACTATTCCAATTTTCTTCGAACATTCATTCGGAAACATTCGTTCGTGCCTTTACATCAGAAGGGAAAGATTTATAATACTTATGCAACTTGAATTGGTGATCCATAGTCCTTTGCTTTAATAATGAAGTAATATAGTTTGAAACATTTGGGTTCTCAATATACATTAAAGATTTTGTATAATTACCACAACTTTTTTCAATGCATTTTTTTAAAAAAATTATCTTCCTTCAAAATATGAGAACTTTTTCATAAAATTTTTAACTTTAACATCATCATAAATTTCTAATCCAACATCTTAGAGATGTTTTAAATCATCAATTAGTGGGTGCATGTTTACATCGATATCCTTACCAAGAGAAGTGGGTCTTAGAATAAGAAAAGACAATAAGAAAAAGGCTCCTTCATACACTTCTATGGGGTTAAATTGTATGGAACAAGAATTACCGGTCACATGCTATAATAAGTACTCATATTACTAAATGGATTAAATCCATCAAAGGCTATCCCAAATTAAACATTACGATAATCCTCTGTAAACCATAGAAACTTCCATCAAAGCCTTTCCATGCCTTTGAGTCTGTTGGATGACATATAATGTTATTACTAATGCAATTGTTTTTATGTCACCTCATATCTATGGTTGTTTTTGTTGACCAAAAAAGTCCTTGTAATTATGATTTAATAGGGAAGTATCTCAATATTTTGTAGGGTATCTTTTTCCCTTTTCCATCATCCACTTGCCACCTTGATGTACTATAAATAAGGCATTTTTAAGATCTTTAAACTCCTTCTAAAACATAACATAATCGTACTTATAAGTATATGTTGATATAAATCATAATCCAAGGTCACCCAACAATTTTTTGCTTCATAATAAGACTTAGGCAATTTGTGGGTAATTGGCAATGCATCTTTAAGCAACTCAATCAACATGTCAAAAGATTCATTACTCCACCTTTTATATACTTTTAAGTTAAACAACTTCACAACAAAACATAGTTGGGAGAAATTAAAGCACTCTATTTATAATTCTTCTTTTGTTATTTTTAATAACTTCTTAAAATTTTCTTGTGTAATTGTACCTAATGTATTGGGAAAAGTATTATAATCCATAGTCTCCATATAATTCCTCACATCCTCTAACATTTCTCCAATTCCATCATCTATGTCGTCATTATTATGACTATCACCCACATCATGAATGTTATCACCATTATCAACTGTGTCAAAACTTCTAGCATTATTTGCTTTATAATGTTCACCCTGATAAATCCGTCGAGTATATGATTTATTTATGTTTTGGATTACCAATCGATTATATACATCTTAGCTTTGATTGTTGAAATTTAAAATATATATACATGGACAACAAATTTCACACTATAAACCTATTTGATCTTTTACAAATTTCATAAAAGTCTTCACTCCTTCTAAGTATTGACTAGACCATTTCCAAAGAGTCATCCAACTTTTGTCTATATAATTATACAATTATAAGTAAGTTACTAAATTACTAACTGTAATTTAAGTTGTAAACAAACAAATGGTGAATCAAAATTGACATACAATGTTTGTATTCTACCAAAGAATGCAATTAGTTAGCATACTATGACAAACCTTATTATAGGACATATGACAACATAATCTTATAAAAAGATATGGTAAGAAACATTATTCAATGAAAACAAATATAGTATGCTATCATCTAATTTGCATGTGAAATAGGAAATAGGATAGTTAAATTAGAATTAATGTTTATGTTGTATGTAAAACAGATTTAGTGTTTATTGTAATATGCTCAGAGTTATCAACTTTTGAGCTCTAACTAATGTAGTTAGAGCCATGAAGGATAAAATGGGAAAAAATGTAGTGACAAGTATTATCCTAATATATATTGGGAAAGGCATAAAGCATCAAGGGTGAATGAGTTGAGATAAACACATTGGAGGTGAATTTTAAAAGAATGTTGAAGTAATAGAAATGAAATATATGGTTGAATGCCTAAGAATTTATTGTTTAACTTAAGTCTTAAATCAAATACTTAGAGAGATGATGAGGAGTTGAATAAAAATTAAAGCATGTTGATGAATGCCCAAGTGTTTGTTATTTTTATCGAGTGCTTGTTATGAAATGCATAAAATTATCTAAACTAATATTCCTCTCTTTCCAAATCTTAAATACTAACCTACCAAAGAAGATTTTGATGTTTATAAATTCCTCGTTACACATTCATCTTCCTTTAGTAATTCACTTTAAACTATTATTTGATGGATATGTTATCTAGCCTTAGCAAATTAAAGAAAAATTGATAGCGTTATACTTTGGCTAAGATTACATGTAGTATAACATGAATCTCTCTTTTTTAAAAGGATATTATTTAGGTAATCTAGTATTTCCATTTATCAGAATGTGAGCACTAACTTTCTTTCACATTATACATATTAAATCAAATTAATTTAGCCAATTAGAGAGTATATGGTTTATTGAAGCTTTGGTAGTCACTTGATTAGAAAATACTTGGAGTGATTTGACTATTACTCTGAAATACAATTCAACAAAAATGAGGAAAACATATGCCAACCCTAAGTTTGACCTTGTGGACATAATCCAACCTCATAAATTAAATAAATTCACTAATATTATACGAAGGCTAGGAACTATCACCTTAAGAAATAAAAAACTCGAAAAAAAGATCTTTTTGTTTCAACTATGTCACTTTAATACGGAACCACCATTAAAACTTTTGAAAGCTCTAACTATTTGTGCTAGAACTACTAAGTGAGAGCCTAATAGAGTTGTGAGATCATTCTTTAAACTTAAGAGACTCAATTTTTGAAAATGGAGATCCTTTACACAATAGATTGCCTAAGTAGAGAAAAACTTAACCATGTTAAAGTTTACAATTGAGGACCTTACTCTCTTTTATACATAACAATTACCCACATTTAAAATTCCTTCATTTAATAGAAAATCAAGAAATCCTTGAAATTATAAAGGGAGCTAACAAAATTTACAAGAATTATTTTAGGGTTGTTTAATATGTTCAATGGTCCACATTTTCATAAGCTTTAGTAAGTTGTCAATAAAAAACCTATTAAAATCTGGATCTCTAGTATCCTAACTCCTGCACTCGATGTTAATTTCTATGATTATTATTGGTAATTTTTGGGAATTATATTCTGATACAACTAAGTTAATTTGTTTTTAATGGATTTACCTTCTGTTACAAATTAATCATTAAAATCTTGTAGTCAAGGGATATATATAAACCTAAAAAGATTATCTTACAACGAATTAATCTACTTTTGGAGATAAATTCAAAATAGACGTCTGAGAACAGAGAAGAAGATGAAAACTCAATTCAATGAAGAAGAGAAAAAACAAGAAAAAGCTCATATGAAAAAACCTTAACAGGTCCTCAATATTCTCCAAAGTTGTTCTAATGACATTGAGACTCTTGTCCTCTTCGATTATGGATTCATTATTGTCCATCCAAAAATCCTTAACAATCGAAAAGATAGAAGAGGAGGAACACACATATAGAAGCAATTAGCAAGAACATGAATAATGAAGAGGAAAATGACAAAGAGAAATGATAAAGACAGAAGAGGAATTTATTGGAACAAACGATAGGAGAAGAATAAAAAGACAGAAGAAGGAAAGCGAGACAAGAAATCTTTGTTTCGGTTATAAGTATTAAAAAAAAATGACATTTTAGTGGGGAAAACAACATTATTTATGCTATTTTTTATTCTTCTTTTGGTTACAAAAATATATTCGTAGTCAACATTTTTTTCTTACAAAAATTTGAAAACACATTTGATAGTTAGAACATATTTGAGTTTTAGCTACAAAAATATCTTCTACCACTCTCAGCTTCTTGTCACACTCTAATTTTTTCATCTAATGACCTATAGTCGATTGCTTACTTTACTCCATTGCTCGTCAATAGTATAGCATAGGTGCTCCCGCTCCACTTAGGCCATCTCGAACCATCACACCAAAACACCAACAATATTTTAGTGTATTGTCACGCCAAGTAGGACACTAAAATTAAATTCCCAATAACACCAAAATGGTGTAATGAATAGTAACACACCAAACATAGTGTTTTACTATTCATGCACCAAAAATTTTAAAATGACATATTTGACTTTTTCTTATTTGCATATTCCTGTTATGTCTTTCTCACATTTTAATCTATTTGCATAATTTATTAAGTAGTTAAATTTAAAATATATGTTACTTTGCACAAAATATATCATTATAAAGATCTCGTTGAGATCTTTAAAATGACACTAATATTGATTATAATATTAAATTATTTTAATATTTATTTTTAATTCTTATTTATAAGTGTTATAAATTTATTAATAAAATATTTTAAGAATAAAAAATAAATTTAAAATAAAAGACACATAAACTTAAAAGTAAAATAAACCACAACATTGATTTAAAAATAAAAATATTATATTTGTACATTATTAATTTGTTTTTCTTTTGAAGGAAACATTATTAATTTGTTATTGCAATAATATTAATTATATATGTTAAATAATATTAATTTATTATAAAATAAATTCATTATTCTTAATAATATATATTAAGAAAAATGAATTTATTTTAATTTTTATTAAATAAATAAGTAAAAATAAATTATTGAATAAGTATAAATTAATTTAGATAATAACTAAATTATTGTGAAATATTTTTTGAACATACTTGATCACAAAATTTTCTATAAAAAGATTGGTTGAAAATTCTTTTACACACTAAATTTGGTGTAAAATTTTAGTGCAATCATTGGAGATGGTCTTTGTAGCTTGGATTGAGTCCGTTTAACTTTCATCTTGGGTAGAGAAATGGAAAAGAAGTCATTCAAGCAAGCTACCGTGTCCTTAGGCGAACGTACTCCAACAAAGAAGCTATCCTTATATTTACTATAAAAAAAGATGAAATTATTTGTGGATCAAGATGCCTGTTAGTAACAATTTCCTACTTAGACTTAAAAAGGGCCCTTCTTAAAGATAGGTGAGCTAAAACTTAATTAGCTTATGCAAGAATTCCGTAATTGGGGCTTGTCCATCTACTCACTCTTTGAGAATCTTAGATAGGAAGGAAAGTCTACGTCTTAATCATGAGTATGGTTGAGTGACTAAGTTATCCTCACTTCACTTGAACTTCACGTAGTCCACCTTTCTCAATGTCAAAAAAGGATCCACCTCTTTTTGTTGGGAAAATTGACGGATTAAATCCCACAAGCAAAATAAATAAGAAAATAACACGCAGAAATTTAACATGGTTCACCCTCTTTTTTGGCCTACATCCACGAGCCAAACTCCTAATAAAACTTCACTAATGAAAAATAGCAGGTACAGAGAGTGAAAAATAATATAGAAAAATAAAATAAAACTTCACTAATGAAAAATAACAGGTACAGAGAGTGAAAAATAATACAAAAAAATTGTGGCTTTCGCACACAAGGTATTTCTCAAATTTACCATCCTTAGGATAATATCTTCACTATTTTGTCAATCACCCTTTTAGGAAAACATTTCCTAAAAAATACCCAAAAGCACTCTCTCACACAATACTTTTGAACACTCCCACATATACATATGCAATACTATAATTTATGAAAGAGGGGGGAGGGTCTTTATATAAACCCTCCACCGCCTCTTTGCCGCTGTCCATTATGGTGGCTTGCATGTAAGTTGTTTATGTAAACAACTTGCTAACATGTAAGCAAGTTGTTTACAACAACTTGCTTTCCTTTTTTGTTTGTTTTCTTTTAATCTCTCGCAGTACCATGAATCGGTACCACCTCACAATTCTCCCCTACCGACTACATGGTATTTACTATCATTCCTGCAGATGATCTACAAAACTCAAACTTTTCCCTAGGTAGAACTTTTGTCATCATATCTGATCCATTCTCATTTGTATGAATTGTCTCAGGTTGTAATAGCTTCTTCTCCAATACCTCTCTAATCTAGTGATATCTCACATCAATATGCTTTGATCTTGAATGGAATAAGACATTTTTCCCAAGGTGAATAGCACTCTGGTTGTCGTAAAACAGTTGATATATATCCTGTTGAAAACCAAGTTCGTCTAAGAATTTCTTCATCCATAGGAGCTCCTTGTATGCTTCAGTTTCAATAATAAATTCCGCTTTAGTGGTGGATAGAGCAACACATTTCTGCAATTTTGATTGCCATGACATAACTCCCCCTGCAAAAATAATTAAGTAACTTGAAATAGACTTTCTCGAGTCAACATCACTAGCCATGTCTGGATCTGTGTAACCAACTAACACAGACTTGGTAGTTCCAAAACATAAGAATATTTTGGAAGTACCACGTAGATATCTAAGAATTCACTTCACAACATCCCAATGTTCCTTACTAGGATTTGAAAGGAACTTGCCCACTACTCCAACTGCGTGCGCAGTATCTGGTTGTGTACATATCATAGCGTACATCAAACTTCCAACTACAGAAGCATAGGAGACTTTCATCACCTCTTCCTTCTCTTCATCTATCGAAGGGCATAGCTTAGTACTCAACCTAAAGTGATTAGCAAGAGGACAACTAACCACTTTAGCTTTATCCATGTTGAACCTTTAAAGTACTTTCTCAATGTACTTCTCTTGTGATAACCATAATTTCTTGGCGTCCCTGTCTTTGATAATTATCATGCCAAGAATCTGTTTTGCTGACCCCAAGTCTTTCATAGCAAAATACTTGCTTAAATGCTTCTTTAAACTGTTAATTCTGTTGATATTTTGGCCAACAATCAACATATCATCAACATAAAGTAAAAGGATAATGAAATCATCACCAGAGAATTTCTAAACAAAAACATAGTGATCTGAAGTAGTCTTCTTATAACCTTGCTCCCCCATAACTATTTCAAACTTCTTATACAACTGTCTCGATGCCTGTTTTAAACCATAAAGGCTTTTAATCAATCTACACACATATTCCTCTTTCCTATTTCTTTGAAACCGTCTAGCTGTTCCATATATATCTCTTCTTCCAAATCTCCATGAAGAAAAGCTATCTTGACATCCAATTGCTCGATTTCTAAGTCTAAAATTACTACTAAATTGAGCACTATATGGATGGATTTCATTTTAACAACTGGTAAAAACATCTCATCAAAATCAATACCTTTTCTTTGGTTGAATCCTTAAACAACCAATCTTGCTTTGAATCTTGGATGAGGATTGTGTTCATCTTACTTAATCTTTAGCACCCACTTATTTTTCAAAGCTTTCTTGTCTTTTGGCAACTTCACCAGCTAAAAGGTTTTATTCTAATATAAGGACTTCGTCTCATCTTGCATGGATTCAAACCAATTCATCTTATGTTCATCTATTATATCCTCTTGGAAATTCTTAAGTTCTCCCCCATCAGTAAGTAACATATACTAATCACTGGAGTATCTAGTAGTGGCTTGTCTTACTCGCGTAGATCTCCTTATTGGAACCTGAGCAGTCTTAGGTGCTAATGGTTGATTTTGGACATCATCTTCATAAGAATCTTCACCTTATTGATTTTAAATGGGAGCATCATCATCAGTTACATTCCGCTAGCGACTTTCAATTTCATCTCCATATTGTCTTGGTGCTACTTTTGGAGGAATTAACTCTAAGTCCACTGGGTCACCATTATTTCTTGGAACATCCAATTTCACTTTGTCAACATCTTTAATGGGTTGATCTTCGAAAACTATAGCATCACTGCTCCGAATCAACTTCTTTTGGATTGGATCATAAAATCGATAACCAAATTGATCTTCTCTATAACCAATAAATATACACTGGTGAGTTTTGACATCAAGCTTGGATCTCTCATCTTTAGGAATATGAACATAAGCTTTTCAACCAAACACCTTTAGATCATCATAGGAAACATCCTTTCCTGGCCATACTTTCTCCGGAGCATCAGACTGTAAAGGAATGCATGGTGAGTGATTTAACACATGAACTGCTATGAATAGAGCCTCACCTTAAAATGTCTTAGGCAACTTTGCATGTGAGAGTAGGCATCTAGCTCTCTCCTGTAAGCATCTAACTCTCTCCATCAAAGTCCTGTTCATACTTTCATCTAAACATTTAATTGTGGTGTCTTAGGAGGAGTAGTCTGATATCGAATACTATGCTCTTTGCAATAGATGTCAAATGGTCCAGTGTACTCTCCACCATTGTCTGCTCGAATGCACTTTAACTTCTTCCTAGTTGTCTTTCAACCGAGGCATGAAATTGCTTGAAAACATCTAGCACTTTCTCTTTAGTCTTCAATGTGTATACCCACGTCTTCCAAGAATGGTCATCAATGAAAGTCACAAAGTATTGAACACCACCTAGTGAATTTGGCATTGGCCTTCATAAATCTGAATGCAGCAAATCCAACACATTCTTTATTCTGGAAGAAGGGGAACTTTTGAAAGCAGCTCTATTTTGCTTTCTTGCAAAACAATCAACACACTTCTTTAAATGTATCTGGTCAACTCCAAATAATGCCTTCTTTTTCATCAACTGAGTCATCCCCTTCTCGCTTATATGTCCGAGTCTCTTGTGCCATAATTCAATTGCATCACTTTCCTCCACTGGATTCACATCATCAATGGAGACCTTTGCCTGCATCACATATAACTTTGGGCACTTATTACCTTTGGAGATTACCAAGGAGCCTTTAGTAAGTTTCAATTTTCTCCACTTTTTATCTTTGAAAGTGCTGCAAAAACCTTCATCATTAAGTATGCCAAATGAGATCAGATTTAGGGAAGATCAGGAACATGTTTGACATCTTTAAGAGGCAGTCTCATGTCGTTGTCTGTCTCTAAGTAAATATCACCTTTTCTGGTGATTTTGGCTAAACCGCTATTTCCTATTTTAACGACACCAAAATCTCCTTTTGTATATGATGAGAAGAGTTCTTTATGTGATGTGGCGTGAATAGTAGCACCATTGTCACCTATTCAGTTAAACTCACAGGATGCACTATTCTCATCATTATCATATGAAACGATGTGAAAATCATCAATGGTGGTAGTCGTCGATGCGTATTCATCATCACTGCTATCATCTTTCTTGACTTCTTTGCTTTTGTTCTTTTCTTCTTTGAACTTTCGACAGAACTTTTTGATGTGACCCTTCTTTTTACAGTGATGGAACTTAACGTTTGCATATTTATTTGATTTTCCTCTGTTCTTATTTCTAAAATTTAGACCTTTAGATATGCTCCTCCCCCTAAATCCTGTGACCAGAACTTCTGACTATGTTGAAAAGGTTGAAGTTTATGATCTTCGTCTCATCTCTTCATTCAAAATTCCACTTTTTACAGATTCCATGTTAACAACATCGTCAACTGCAGAATTAGTGATTGAAATCTTCAACGTCTCCCAAGACTCTGGCAAAGAGGTAAGCATGACAAGGGCAAGTACTTCATCATCGAACTTTATGCCTATTCCTAATAATTGATCCATGATCCCCTGAAATTCATTCAAGTGATCTGCTACAGAGGTACCTTCTCGATATTTTATCTGTACTAATTTTGTTAGATAAAATAATTTATTGTTACCAGTTTTTGAGGCATACAACTCCTCGAGCTTCTCCCACAACTTCCATGCATGAGTATCATTGCAGATATGATTATACACATTATCTTCAACAAATTGTCGAATAAAACTACACTTCTGCTCATGCTCAAACGCCCACTCCTTGTCTGATTTATTTTTGGGTTTTGTTGTGATAAACATCGGTAAATGCAATTTTGTGATGAACAGCAAATCTTGTATCTTGTTCTTCCATATGTGGTAGTTGAAGCCATTTAAGCTAATCATCTTGATTATTTTTGCTTCCATCTACGATGAGAAATGCTTTGACACAAAACCAAACTCGCTCTGATACCACTTGTTGGGAAAATTGACAGATTAAATCCCACAAGCAAAATAAGTAAGAAAACAATACGCAGAAATTTAACATGGTTCACCCTCTATTTTGGGCTACGTCCATGGGCCAAACTCCGAATAAACTTCCACTAATGAAAAATAGCAAGTACAGAGAGTGAAAAATAATACAACAAAATAGTGGCACTCACACACAAGGTGTTTCCCAAATTTACTATCCTTAGGATAATATCCTCACTATTTTGTCACTTACCCTTTTATGAAAAACATTTCCTAAAAAATACCCAAAAGCACTCTCTCACACAATACTTTTGAACACTCCTACATATACATATGCAATGCCATAATTTATGAAAGAAGGGGGAGGGTCTTTATATAGACCCTCCATCGCCTCTTTGCTGCTACAACTTGCATATTGCAAGCTGTGGCATAACTTGCATGCAAGCTATCCATTGTGGCAGCTTGCTTGCAAGTTGTTTACCTAAACAACTCGCTAACATGTAAGTAACTTGTTTACGGCAACTTCCTTTCCTTTTTTTAAAAAAATCTATGGCAGTACCATGAGTCGGTACCGCCTTACACTTTTTTCTGTCTCTACAGATGCTTCTTTTTGATCTCCCTAATAAATAAAAAAACAGTCTAGCTGACTAAATGGTCTTTCTTGCTTTTCATCCCCTATAGGAGTTTATGATTTCAATCCTTCTTGACGGGCCACGCTTCCAATAGGAATCAAACGTGCAAATTTGCCTCTTGGGTGCTTTAAGCATTCAACCATGGATGCATAAAGACTCAGTGAGTGAACTAAGGGCTCCACACCTTTTCGAGCTTCTATTTCATCCATTAAAGGAGATTCAAGACAAGATGGAATAGGAAGATATTTTACACAATTTTTTATTCTTCTTCTTTTTGGCTACGAAAATTAGAAAATTTAGTTGATTGCTGAAACAAATTTAAAATCCAACACCTGCAATTAGTCAAAAAGAGTAATTTGTTATATTAATTAGCTCGAAACATAAAATAAGTTAGTGATTTGGACATTAAAGATGAAAACCAATTAGTGAGAAGCCACTACAACAAATTTTACGTTTGGCTATGCTTTTTTACTATGATTTTAAATTCGTAGCTAAAAGTAACTTTTGGCTATGAAATTTGAAAATTAAAGCTAAAAGTAAATTTTTTATGACGAAATTTAAAAATCATAGTCTATTGAAACAATACCTTAAAATATTTTATTTTTACAGGTTTTTTTATATTTTTAGCTACGTTTAGTTTCACTATAATTTTGTTTTCGTAGTTAAAAATTTCATAACCAAAACTTTTTCCCTAAGAATTTTAAAAAGTGTAGCTAATAATTGGTTTTGTAGCTAAAACACTTTCCCTGTGAATTTTAAAAAACATAGCTGATAACTGTAATAGAATGGAGCTTTTGTTACGATGAAAATTTATTCACAATGTTTATTCATAGTGACAAACATTGCTAAAAATTATTAACAATGAAAACAAAACCTTAGTGAAGCTAAATGTACTGTAAAATAAAATTTTTCGACGTACTACAATAGATTACAGTTTTCAAATTTTGTCAATAAAAAGTTACTATTAGTTATGATTTTCAAATTTTGTAGTCAAAAGGTTATCTTTGGCTACAAATTTAAAATCGTAGCTAAATAACATATAGCTAAAGTTAAAATTTGTTGAAGTTACTTCTCACTAATTAGTTTTCGTCTTTGATGTCCAAATCACTAACTTATTTTATCTTTAAAGCTAATTAATATAACAAAGTATTCTTTATGACTAATTGTAGATATTGGATTTGGATGTCTATTATGCTTCTTACCATCTATTACTAACATTTATCTTTTCTATTTCTTTCTCTTAAAAGCTAGAATAATTGGGTGACGAAAATCAATGTATTTGCTCAATATGCTTAGAGGCAAATAATGTTAAATTTGAGACTGATAGTGTAAATTATTTAATATTTTCTAATGTGACAAAATATTTTAGATAATATTAATTATGATAATTATAAAATTGTTAAAATAATTATTTATATATTTTTAATAAAAAAAGAAATGAAATAATCATTTGACTGGGTTTTCTAATTATTATAATCATTATTATCTAAAATTCTCTTATATACCAAAAAATAAAATAAGGTGTATAAAAATAATTTATACTATACCAGTCATAATAATAATTTAGAAAATATTACTCATGACATTTATAAAATTTTCCAAAACAATAACTCTATAATATTTTTCATTAAAAATATATGGGACGTAAAGACATCCAAATAATTCAATTTACAGTTTGATACTACCTGTCAATCTAATTGTAAAAATTCTTTATATGATACTGCATTTTAGACAAAGTTCTCGAAGGGTTATTACGAGATTCTTTGATAATTTTATTCAGAAAATTAAAATATGTAATTATTATTTATTAATAAAACAGTAGAAAGATATCAAGAAATACCATTAAAATTTTGGGATCAGAAATCCATCAAAATCTTAAAATTCATATTCAAATAACTTCATCACAAATAGACATTTAACATTTTTTAAGATCAGCATAAAATATTCTTGTTCAAAAAATTTGACATATAAGATTACAATGGGTTAGTTAAAGCATGCACAAATTCATTAAAATATGTTATGAACATCACACCAATTTGTTTATACATGGAACAATGAGTGGAGCATAGTAGTAGTGTTTATATCTTCCTAATCTGAGTTTTGCTTATTCGTATACAAGGTCCACTCTGAGGTGTATGCTTAAGATAGGTCCTTGTCAGTGCCACATTCGTTCAGCATGACCAGGCCCAGCCTTTTGTGAG
The DNA here is from genome assembly GCA_027563595.1 of Erythroxylum suave. NCBI lineage: Eukaryota > Viridiplantae > Streptophyta > Magnoliopsida > Malpighiales > Erythroxylaceae > Erythroxylum > Erythroxylum suave. The sequence goes on along the minus strand of JAOSBN010000178.1, from coordinate 38,913,142 downwards.
CCTTAATCTCTTAGACCTGTCTAATTCTTACACAATTCCCTAGTCTGTTCATATTTAAACTGCAGAAAATAAGTAATTAAGAAAAGCACTTGGAAGACGAGTTGCATTTTTCGTGTGGTTCTTTAGGTATATTATACTAAGGGCGAATGGGATGGACGATCACGCAATCCATCCCCGTCGTCTATTTATTTGATCCAACGATTGTCGTCTATTTACTCTTCTAGTACCTTATTTATTGTTTTTATTAGTAGGTTATTGTTATGTGTATAACGTGGCACGTAAGGCAGAGGATATAGATGATAGATCTGTCCAACGTCGCAGACGGGAACAGTGCTTACAAAGATCGTATTTCCATAAACATCTCCTCAAGTGTCAGGATTCGTACGTATGAGCTACGCATCACACGTTTTACTGTCCTTCGTCCATTTAATCCAACGATTCTCCTTTACTCTTCTGGTAGCTTCTCCTCATCATAAGTCTCCTTTTATTTCATTTCCTTTCATTTCAAGCTCATTACTTTATTTTTGCTTCTCTCTTCTTCTTCTATGTGTTTCACCCCCTCCTTCTCCATCAACACCAGATGTGCGCCCTCACGTGCTTCACCATCATCATCGTGTATACCATTAAGCCCATTGATTTTACATTTTCTTCCATCTACCTCTGAATTTTTTTACTTTGTCCCGCTGTTTTTTGGTTGCTGATTTGGTCTGTTTTTGTGTTGTCGCTTGGGTATCTTTGGTTTTTTTTTCCTGTTTTTATAAATGATCAAGCTTTGCTCTTTTGACTTGTGCTTTTCTGTCGCCTCTGAATTTTTTTGACTTCGCCGCGGTTGTTTTTGGTTACTGATTTGGTCTGTTTTTGTGTTTTCAGTTCGCCATCTTTAGCTTTTTTTTCCTTTTTTATACTTTTCTGTTTTTATGTTCTCACTTGACTATTTTTTGCTTTTTTTGCTTTTTTTCAAATGATGAAGCTTTGCTCTTTTTGTTTGGAAGGTCAAATTATGTATGGGAATGACTACATACGAGTCATTGATGAGTTTATAGAGGCAGCCTTTACTGGATGGCCACATATGATTGTTCAGGTAATCTTTTTTTTTTGTTTTTTTTCGTCAGCTTTCTGCGTTCTTTCTCTCTTCTTTTTAGGTACGCTTTTCTACCGCCTCTGAATTTTTTTACTTTGTCAGTTTTAAGGCTAAATAGTTACAACACAGCAGATTCCGACTTCCTATTATCAGTTTGAAGCTTGGCAAAAATGAAGCTACAGACCAAAACATTCAGATTCATCATCAATAAGAGTGGATATTGGAGAATTTCCATAATGAACTTCAGTGTATTCTCGCCAAGTTTATCAGAACTATCATTTCGTTTTGTTTTTGTTCTTTATTAGTATCAGAGAAATAGAGTTGGATTCCAGATGTCTTATTGCCTGATGGCACTAGATTGTCAAGGAAATTATAGACTTCACCTTAAAGACGAAATGTATAAACTCCTTTTGTGTTTTTTGTAAGGTTGCGATTATATTTAGTTTGATACGAAGTAAAAGCTAGATTGTTATTGTATGTACGAACATTTCTGCTCAAATTTTCTGATTTTTCCTTATTGTTTAAAAATAAAGATTCGTTTTATGTTGTGTTGACTTAGTGGTTATTTTTTCTTTTTTGTTTTTTTGGTGTATAATACGGCATATTTCCACAGAAACTTGTGGAGTTATCTAAAGATTGAACGATGGGCAATTGTGAACTTCTCGGCATGATGTGATATTCATGCCTTGTACGAGATCTGTTAAAGTGTGAAAATATGAAAGAAGTTGTGAGCCATCTGATCGTCTGATGTATTGGGGTTTACTTGAACAGTTGAAGATCCTTTTCATGTGTTTGAGGAGAAACCTCGCTTTAGACGGACGACAGCAGTTGTTTAGTGGATAAGGTATTTGAGATGATACAACAAAAGCTTCCTGCAACGCTAATGTTCCTTCTGTGTTTAATACCTGAGGTGAAAAATTCTGACATTTAAGGTTTATGAAGTTTTCTCTTCTTAGTGAAATGAGGAAATGGAAGTATATATGTTTCTGAGATATGGAAATGAGTTTGAGATGATAGGGATTGTTACATTCAAGCTTAACCAGATGATAGGGATTGTTACATTCAAGCTTAACTCTTGTACAATGCCTGAATGACTTGATATTGTATCCTTTTCCTCGTTATAATTTTAGAAAATTTTTTTATTAAATCAAATCAGATATTGCTTCTGTAATTTCGTCTGTGCGCTTCGTCTGGTTTCCATTTCCATTTCGTCTGCCACCTTCCTCTGCTATGCATTTCGTCTGTGCGCTTCGTCTGGTTTGCATTTCGTTTGTGTACTTCGTCTACTTTACATTTCGTTTGTATTCTCAAAGATACAAATATTCTTTCTTCTTTAGAGTTTCTTTAGCTCTCTTTCACAAAGTATTCTTCTCTCTAACTTTGCTTCTTCAGGGTCTCAATCATAAAATATTCTTTTGATGACTTAGCCTGTTGAAGCTCTCGATGTTTTCTCTCATATTTTGATGTAATTTCTTCTGAGTATTGTCTTTGAAAAATGTGATTGAATCAAATCGCAAATTGCTTTCATAGTCACGTTTAAGAATAAAAGATAAACTTAACTATTCTCTGCTTTATTTATTCTTCACCATACACTATACCTCTCAAAGATGCAAATATTATTTCGGTACTTTACGTTTCATCTTTCTTTCGCATTCCGCCTGTGCACTTCGTCTGATTTGCATTTCGTCTGTGCACTTCGTCTTGTTTCCATTTGCATTTCGTTTGCCCGCTTCCTCTGCTATGCATTTCGTCTCTGCGTTTCGTCTCCTTTGCATTTTTTTGTGCACTTCGTCTGATTTACATTTTGTCTGTACGCTTCGTCTAGTCTTCGTTCTCTCTCTGCACTTGGTCTCATTCGCATTCCGTCTGGTTTGCCTTCGGTGTGATTTCCATTCCGTCTGCCTTCGATTTCGTCTGGGTATAAACACTCCGATTTTATACACTACACTTCTCAAAAATACAAATATTCTTTCTTCTTTAGAGCCTCTTCAGCTCTCTCTCACAAAGTATTCTTTTCTCTAACTTAGCTTCTTCAAACTCTCAATCACAAAAAATTATTTAGATGACTTAGCCTCTTCAGCCTCTCAATGTTTTCTCTCATATTTTGATGTTATTTCTTCTCATTATTGTCTTTGAAAATTGTCATTCAGTCATCTTTAACAATATAAGATAAACTGAAGTGAGTAGAGTCAAGGTTTTTGCATTCTGCTTCTCTACTTCGTCTGGTTTGCATTTCGTCTGTGCACTTCGTCTGGTTTCTATTTGCATTTCGTCTGCCTACTTCCTCTGCTATGCATTTCGTCTCTGCGCTTCGTCTGCTTTGCATTTCGTTTTTGCATTTCGTCTGGTTTACATTTCGTCTGTGCACTTCGTCTGATTTTTATTTGGTCTGTGCACTTCGTCTGATTCACATTCCGTCTGCCTTCCGTTCCGTCTGGTTTGCATTCCGTCTGCCTTGCATTCCGTCTGGATATAGACGCTCCGATCTTATATACTATACTTCTTAAAGATACAAATATTGTTTGTTCTTTAGAGCCTCTTCAGCTCTCTGTCACAAACTATTCTTTTTTCTAACTTACCTTCTTCGGGCTCTTAATCACAAAATATTCTTTTGATGACTTACCCTCTTGAGGCTCTCAATGTTTTCTGTCATATTTTTATGAAATTCCTTCAGAGTATTGCTCCGTACTTTATGCTTCATCTTTGTTTGACATTTCGCCTTTGCACTTCGTCTGGTTTGCATTTCGTCTGTGCACTTCTGCGCGTTGTCTGCTTTGCATTTCGTTTTTGCCTTTCGTCTGCTTTACATTTCGTCTATGCACTTCATCTGGTTTTTATTCTGTCTGTGCACTTCGTCTGATTCGCATTCTGTCTGCCTTGTGTTCCGTCTGGTTTGCATTCCGTCTGCCTTGCATTGCATCTGGATATAGACGCTCCAATTTTATACACGATACTTCTCAAAGATACAAATATTCTTTGTTCTTTACAGCCTCTTCAGCTTTCCCTCACAAACTATTCTTTTTACTAACTTACCTTCTTCAGGCTCTCAATCACAAAATATTCTTTTAATGACTTACCCTCT
>JAOSBN010000178.1:38892474-38908879 GCA_027563595.1 Erythroxylum suave | reverse complement strand
TACTTACTTCACTTTATCTTTTATTCTTAAAGATGATTACAGAAGCAATTTGCGATTTGATTTAATAACAATTTTTTTGTAAAATTATAACCAGAAAAAGTATACAACAATTCAACCCCCCCTTACTAAGGCCAAGAATAAATAAGCCAAACAATAGTTCAGTTTATCTTGTATTCTTAAACGTGACTATAAAAGCAATTTGCAATTTGACTCAATAACAATTTTCCGTAAGAAACTAACTTAGAGAAAAGAATGCTTTCCGAAAGAAAGCTGAAGAAACTCTAAAAAAGAAACAATATTCATACCTAGACGGAATGTAAGACAGACGCAATGTAAACCAGACGAAACACAAACCAGACGGAATACGAATTAGACGAAGTGCACACACACAATAAAAACCAGACCAAGTGCACAAACAAAAATGTTAACCAGACGAAGTGCACGCACGAAATGCAAACCAGACGAAGCGCACAGACGAAATGTAAACCATACACTTCGTCTTCTTTTTTTACTCTTCTGGCAGCTTCTCCTCATCATAAGTCTCCTTTTATTTCATTTCATTTCATTTCAAGCTCGTTACTTTATTTTTACTCCTCTCTTCATCTTCTATTCGTTTCGCCCACTCCTTCTCCGTCAAGGCCAAATGTGCGCCCTCACGTGCTTCACCATCATCATCATATATACCATTAAGCCCATTCCAGAATACTTTCTGAAAGAAAACTGAAGAAACTCTAAAAAAGAAACAATATTTATACCCAGACGGAATGTAAGACAGACACAATGCAAACCAGACGAAACACAAACCAGACGGAATACGAATCAGATGAAGTACACTGATGCAATGAAAACCAGACCGACTGTACACACAAAATGTTAACCAAACGAAATACATACACGAAATGCAAACCAGACAAAGCGCACAGACGAAATGTAAACCACATAAATTGGACAGACGAAATCTTTGTCTGCTTTACATTTTGTCTCTGCACTTCGTCTGCTTTTCCTTCTGTTTGTACACTTCGTCTGATTCGCATGCCGTCTGGTTTACATTTCATTCATATCCATCTTTCCTTGAAATATCACTAAATAATTTAAACTTATCTTTAGTGTATTGGCCAAAAAAATTATGGATGTGTCCTTATTTTTCGTTGATAAAAACAACAACAACCATCTTTATTTTAACTAAAAAATGTTTTTTAAATAACTTAAAATCGTATTGATAACATTATTACTGTTCAAATATATGATGAACATGTTTTCGTACTAACAAACCGATAACGATAAAAAAAATTCAAATATATAAGTCACAGTATTAAAATTCAATTATTAAAATAAGGTTATATTTATTCTTTTCATTTCATCTGTGCACTCCAGAATACTTTCTGAAAGAAAACTGAAGAAACTCTAAAAAAGAAACAATATTTATACACAAACGGAATGTAAGACAGACGCAATGCAAACCAGACGAAACACAAACTAGACGGAATACGAATCAGACGAAGTATACAGACGCAATGAAAACCAGAACAACTGCACACACAAAATGTTAACCAGACGAAGTGCATACACGAAATGCAAACCAGACAAAACGCACAGACGAAATGTAAACCACATAAATTGGACAGACGAAATCTTCGTCTACTTTACATTTCGTCTCTGCACTTCATCTGCTTTTTCTTTTTTCTGTACACTTCGTCTGATTCGCATTCCTTCTGGTTTACATTTCATTCGTATCCATCTTTCTTTGAAATATCACTAAATAATTTAAACTTATCTCTCGTGTATTGGCCAAAAAAATTATGCATGTGTCTTTATTTTTCCTTCATAAAAACAACAACAACCATCTTTATTTTTACTAAAAAATGTTTTTTAAATAACTCAAAATCATATTGATAACATTATTACTGTTCAAATATATGATGAACATGTTTTCGTACTAACAAACCGATAACGATAAAAAAATTTCAATTATATAAGTCACAGTATTAAAATTCAATTATTAAAATAAGGTTATATTTATTCTTTTCATTTCATCCGTGCACTTCATCGCCTGGCATACATTTCCTTCGTCTGCGCATTTCGTCTAGTTTACATTTCCTCTGTACACTTCGTCTCCTTTACATTTCATCTGTGCTTGTTCGTTCATTTCGTCTACTATCTATTTCGTCTGTCTACTGTTCTTCCATATCGTCTATCTTTTCTCACATTTACGCTTCGTCTTTCTTTTGCATTTCATCTACTCCCTTCGCCTCATTTCCATTTCGTCTGTCCCATTCGTCTGCTTTGCATTTCGTCTATGCACTTCGTCTATCCACTTCGTCTGGTATGCATATCTACACTTCGTCTACATTCCGTTTGGCTTCCATTCCGTCTCTCTTTTATACTTCTCCAAACTTAACCAATTGCAATAAAAACATTTCGAATATATAAGTTACAATATTCAAACTCGATTATTAAAATTACATTGTAAATTTTACGATAAAATAAATAAGTTCAAATCCTGTTCAAATTCAATTATTAAATTTACATTGTAAATTTTACCGGAGAATTTTTTTTAAATTACTAATATTTACTATAATGTATGAATTATACATAGATAAAAAATATTTTTAATATAACCAATCAAATTATAATAACAGGGCATTATTACTGCACATTTGTGCAGTATTACTCTGGTAGTCATATTCAATTTAACAACTCATATCCTCATGCCGTTATGTCCTTCCTATTTAAGTAGAGTTTTCGATTGACAACGAACGTTAATATTAGGGATGCAATTTCCAGCTCGGTACGTTGTATAAAAATGATGTAATTTTGATATTTAAAATTCTAAATTTATATATTAAAATGATCTCATTTTAATTATTTATAAATTTACAATATCATTTTAAGTTTTTAACAGATAAAATCGAGCTTTTTAAGTTTTCGGATCAAACTTTAGATATATCTTTATGCCCAAAGTTTAGTCAACTAAAATATATCCAATTGATTTCAAGTCAAATTAAACTGGACTAATATTTACAATTCTAATTAATATTTATAGAATACAAAACTAAATTTTTGAGGTTTGACATAAATTCTCTATTTGGACTTACACTGTAGACATTCTTTAAGTTTTGCATTAATTTTTATTTTCTGAAGTAATTTGCTAATGTGTCCAATTCTACTTAATATCCACCAAAGAATATGAAAATTAATTTTTAAGGTTTTACATGAATTCTCTAGTTTTACTTATTCATTTATACTAAAATAACACTTTTAGTTTTGCATTAATTTTCTACTATTTGCAGCTTCAATAGTTAATTAATACTCTTAATGTCATAAATAAGCAACCTTTACAAGGTAAAATTTACACTAAAAATTAATTTGCACTCTAATACTTAGTAGCATTCAAAAAGGACTTTAGTATTTAGAAAATTATTTTAACTAAATCTTGAGTTAGCAGAAATTTAAACTTTCGTCTGAGTTTCGTCTATAAAAGTAAATATGGCATTTTTGTATTAAAAGTGGCACTCATCATTACCAGCTAGACATCTTTATGTTGGAGACCATATCATCATTTAGTCTGCTTCTTTTTCTCCCTCTCTTGCCAATTTGCCTCTGATATTCATGGAAGCCTGTAGAGTAGTGTCATTGGTGGTTCGCCATTGCTGTCGATTTTGGTCTTTATAGTGTATCGGTTATGTCAGTGGATGTTTATAAAACTAGGTTTTCTCTGATGATAAGAGATCAGATTAAATTGTTATGGAAGGAACTACCACTAAAAAAATACACAAACTTTTTGTCAGGGAAGACATATACATATATATGCAATCTTGAATTTTTGGAAAGAAATTGAATGTTTCTTAGAAGTCTGTAGATAACAAGACTTGGCACATGATCGTCTATCAAGGTATATTCTTTGATAAAAATTAAATATAGTTTAAGACACGATCGTCTTGGAGCCCGTGTCCATATATACAAAAAAGTAAAAAGATCCACACTATGGGATATGGGCATGTGAAGCCTATGCCCATATGCAATTAGATATGAAAAAATCTACAGCTCGGGACACAACATGTCAAAGCCCATTTCTTTATTTTGGAAAGAAATAAAAAGATATATGATCATGTCCTAAATCATATCTGCGACAAATTAAATAGCTTATATAGAAATAATTTTTTAATGGATTTAAAACCCTAAAAGGAGTTTATTACTTATTAGAAATATGTTTAAGTTAAGAATGAGTTTGGTAAGTGGTTATTTGATTAACATTGTGCCAATTAGAGTTTACATATAAATATATTATTGTAAATCTAGATTGCTAACCATCATTATTTTTATTCAATAGTGGATTAGCTGCTTTTGGCTCTTGATGATGCAAGCATATCTAACTAGTCAAACCTTATTAAAAATCTTGTTATGTCCTTATATTTTTATTTATGTAAATCTATTATTGCCACATAAGTATACTTTTTTTAAAATAGATTAAATTTCCCATATATATGAAATGATTCTTCATTAGGTGGAAATAAAATTCTAAACCATGAACAAATTATCAGGTATGGATATCACACAAATAAAACACCAGGTCGAAGCCATCTGGATCACTAACACTTGTCTAATGATGAGCCAAGTGTCAACATGTTGAGGAAGCAATCAAGCATAGTATCTGAAATCATCTTTTGGACTCTTCATCTCATCTTTCACATCTTCATTTTTGAGTGGTTCTTCTAGACATCTTGATCGTTTATGGCTTAATGTCAACGCGATCTACTGCTACTCCTCTTGGAAGAAAATGAAGTTGAGAATTTTAAAGAATTAGATAGTGATGGAGGAGTAGGTGATAATTGAATTTGTAATGGTAAAGAGAGAAAGGCGGTAGAAGAGGAGTTTGACCGGAATAGAAGAAATTGATTTTCAAAAAATTTAACATGTCGGGAAAGATAAATTTTATTTTTGGAGGGATCTTGGAATTTATATTCTTTATAATTGGTGGCATAGCCGAGTAATACATAAGGGGATGGATTTAGGTGTGAATTTATCGGGTCGAGTACGAGCAAGGAAAGGATAGCAAATGGACCCTAAAATACGAAGGTGAGTAAGATTGGGAGAAGAGTTGAATAAAAATTCTTTAGGAGATTTGAAATGTAAGGTAGATAAAGGTAAAAGATTAATAAGGTAAACAGTAGTGATAAAAGATTAATAAGGTAAACAGTAGTGGAAAAGGCTTCCTGCTAAAATCCTTTTCCGAAGAGAGTTGTAAACAAGAAGAGTTATTCTTGTTTTAGTTATATGATGAATTTTTTCTCATCAACACCATTTTGTTGTGGGGTATGGAGACAAGAAATACGAAAAAGAAATATCATGAGTGTTGAGAAAAGTAACAAATGATCTTTTGATACGTTCAAAAGTTCCATCTCATTAACATATTTTTATATTTGTTGAGAATAAGTTCTTAGTAGTAGTTTTGAAATTTTGAAGTTTTTGTAATGCTTGAGACTTATGATCAAGAGGAAAAATCCATATGTAACGACTGAAATCATCAATAAAAATTATAAAATATCTTAAAGCAAAAAGGGATAACACAGATGATGGTCCCCAAATGTCAAAATGAACATTTTGAAGACATGCAGTGCATACTCTAGTAGATGTAGTAAAAGTAAGACTATAACTTTGGTCTTGAAGACATAAATTTAGGGATGTCAATGGGCCAGGTCGAGCTCGGACCACCCTTAGCCAGGCCCAACCTAGCTTCTGTTATGGCTGACCGCGGGCCAGGATGGGCCGGCCTGTGATTGGCCGGTGGCTCGGCTCAGTTTTTTTTTAATTTAAAAAATTACTAAATGGTGTCATTTTGGACAAAACGATGCCATTTTGTCCAACTTTGTTAGGTTACGGGCCGAGACGGGCTGCCCTGTGCCCCTCGCGGACTGACCATAGTCGGCCTATGGCCTGTCCAACTTAGGCCAACAATTGGCTAGGCTGGGTCGGGCCGGGCCGAAATTGCCATCCCTACATAAATTACAATAAAGAGGAGTACGAGACATTAAATCCTACATAAATAATTTGGAGAAGATTTAAGAACATGTATGCCAGAGATATGAAGAAATACGTTGGGTAGCAAAAGCCATGGGATTTGTGAAATTGACAAGAACCTTGAGATTGCCATCCCTACATAAATTACAATAAAGAGGAGTACGAGACATTGAATCCTACATAAATAATTTGGAGAAGATTTAAGAACATGTATGCCAGAGATATGAAGAAATACGTTGGGTAGCAAAAGCCATGGGATTTGTGAAATTGACAAGAACCTTGAGATGGTAGAGATTATTGTGGATGTTTCCTGTAAAAAGTGGAATCAAAGTGGAAAGGTCCTTCATAACATAACTAGAGGGATTAAATTCAATTAAACAGGAATTGTCTTTAACAAATTGAGCAACAGAAAGTAAATTTACAGTTAGGTTAAGGACGATGAGAATATTATTTAAATGAAATGGTCGAAGATTCTTATGGAAATATAAGGAACCTTAAGAAGTAATGGTAAAGTAGTACCAATACCGACCACTACTGGATTAGTATAGTGATAAGGTTGAACAAAGTCAAGAATAGTAGTGTTGTGTGTCATATGAGAGGAAGCATGGATATTTGGAAGCCATTCGGTGATTTCACTAAACAGAGTCAAGAATAGTAGTGTTGTGTGTCATATGAGAGGAAGCTTGAATATTTGGAAGCCATTCGGTGATTTCACTAAGGGAGTAGGTAGCGGAAGGTGGGAGAGGGGATAATGTTTAATGCTGAGAAGGCTAGTTGACTTTGGGATGGGCTAGAGGGAGGACTGGTAAAATTATTTTTGGATTGCATATAGCAAAAACGAAAAATAGTAGCTATATGTCCAAATTTTTTGCAAATTTGACATTTGGGAGACTAAAGAGTGGATTTGGGTTACAAGGTGTAATTGGGATTAGTGAATTAGGTTGGGTCATCGAGGCTGAGCTAGTGGACTTACGGGTTAGGCTATGGTTGGCTTGGCTTGGCTTGGGTTAGGTTGGTGGTGGCTAGTTAATGGGCTGATTTGGATTAAGCACAAAGAAATTGTTAAAAGGCCCAACCGGAAGGGAGACCTATTTTGGTCGTGGGTGCCGAGTCGTCCTAGTTTACATATGTCGTGGTTGGAGAAGACAAACTACCTGTAGCCTTAGTAAGTGGAGAATGAAGAGCCACGTTGAGTTACGAATGCCATTTCTGGTGGGGTTAGTAGAGAGACAGTAGGTGTTGTTCATAGAGTAGCAATTTGTCACGAAGCTTAGAGAAGGAGGGAGGTGTGTTGTGGTTTTCCATGTTAGTGACGAATGATTCATAATCTGGTGGAAGGCCATTGATGGTGAAGAGAACCATATCAACTTATGAGATTAGGTCACTAGTGGTTGGTAGTTCTTCAACTATAGTGTCAATCATTGTCAGGTAGTCGGTGACATGGAATCACCCTTTTTGTTGGTGTGAAGACATCAGAGAAGGAGGGACCTTTGAGCTATGGTTTGTTAAAGGAATAGTGCTAGCTAAAGACTTCTAGCGGTATCACATCTGAGAGCAAGGGAGGTAATGGTAGAGGTAAGAGTGGTAGTGAGGCAACAGTACACTAATTTGTCTTAATTTTTCCATTCCAGAAAATCTATAGAAGGAGAGGATATATTAGTAGTTAAGGCGTGATGCTTTAATGGTAGGGTAATAGAGCTATCTATAAAGCCAATTAAATCACATGTATGTAATATAGGTTGAACTTGATTTCGTCATATGAGGTAATTGTGGTTATCAAGTGTCATAGTAATAAAGTTTGTGATATTGGTAATTGGTAATGAGGTATCGATAGATTGCATTGTGATATTGGTAATTGGTAATTATGGTTATAATATAGCGATGTAGTAGGTTATGTGTATAGATAGCAGATGTAGTGAAAAAAATAAAAAGAGACTTAGTTCAAGTGGGCTCTAATACCATAAAAGAAAATGAAGCTGAGAATTTTGAAGTATAAAATAATGTATTGATTTTTGATGGTCATTGTTGCATAACCTTGTGTTATATTTATACATAATTGGAGACATATTGAATATATTTGAATATGATACAATTTGATCTACATTGTTAGATAATGCATGGTTTGATTTGATTTAAAAAGATGAGATGATGTGTAATGCTTATCTAGACTAAGATGACCTTACAGCTGAAAGATTAGGAGGAAGAGTTGTCATAACCTCTAGATGATTGACATACAGGCATTCACAACTCCATTTAATCTACACAGAGACGTGTCGATTGGACTTCAATAATTGGGTATGTGTAGTAGCATTTTATTAAGGGAAATTCCCTCTTCCCTTCTTGAATTATCAATTTGCTCCTTTAATGTGTTTTTATTACAACCGCTAGAACTAGGATGTCTTTTTCAAAAAGCCATTTTCATATTTTTCAGGGTTCTTTCCTGGAGTAATCCAAGTAATCTAAGATTTCATATATGTTTAAAACCTCTATATATCTCTCAATTTAGGGTTGATTGTTCTGTGTTTTCTATGAGAAATCATTGCTTCTCTAATCTAGAGAACGATTTTTCTCTTTAGTTGTGAGTTAGTCAGCTCGCACTTACGCTCCCTCCAAACCTCATATATTATACAGATAAAAGAGGCACTTAGTAGTATGGCATCACCCTTTAAGGAATTTACCTTATTGATTATCCATTTCAATAGACCATCCTAGCTCTTATATGCATTATGTTCCTGTAATAGTAGCAAAATGTCTGTCCATATAGATTTTGTATACCTACATTGAAAGTAGAGATGATTTCTATTCTCAGGGAGGCTATAACAAAATAGGAAAGTGAACTCACTATTGCAAAGCATCTATCCTTTGTCATTAATATGTTTTTGATGACTAGCCAGTAGTTGAATGAGACTTTAGTCACAAGAGTGCCTTTCCAGATTAGGTTAAGCCAATTCACAAACTTTAAGTGTCTTTTGAAAATTCCTAGATACGATTCATTAGTGAACCCATGAATTTTTCTTCCATCCATTTCATTACATCTTTTCTAGTGATATTAGGGCAATAAATAGGTACTGCATTAATTAGTAGTGAGTTACCTCTGAAAGTCGCACACCAAATCTCATTCTAAGTTTATACATTCAACTTTAGTTTCCCAAACAATCTGAATTTTAGAGATTATAGTTCTTGCTTCTGGTATAGAGGACACAAGGGTGACTAGTTATCAACCTAAAGCCATGTGCTTTTTCCATTCCCAACAATAGCCTTTATATAGAGGTATATTACCTCTCTGACCCTTAATATGTGAATGAAAACCCAGGAATAGTCCCTACTAGTCATCACCTTCTAGAAGTTGTTGCTTTTCAGATAAAGTTCATTGATCCATTTTGACTATAAACTTTCTTTATCTTTTAGGATTTTTAAAGCCTTATTGGTAAGGAAAACATTATGCATTTCCCTAATAGAGATAATGTCTAGTTCTCTTTATTGCTTAGGAATACATAAGTCCTTCCAACTAATTTTTGCACTTTTGGAGTTGGTATATTTTCTTAACATAAGAAAATTTTGGTACTTATTTCTATAACCTTAATGAGTTTCTTAGGCAAACATATATGAGTGCCCCAGTGAGCACACAAGTTGAACTTCATCCACTTCATCATCAGTATGATGGACTTAGTTATGTAGCCTTACGTTTCTTGTCACTAAAATACACCGACAATCTCTCCTCCATCTTGTTCAACCATTAATCATATTTTTCAAATCACATGTATAGCTTTTTGAGTAGCTCATTAAGTTTGAACTATTAATTTTAAATGTGTGGCATTGATGTATTAATCTTTTTTGTTATTGATGAGGTGATTGTGAGTTATGATGTTAACTCTAGTTATTGGACCTATATTAACCTCAACTTGGTTTTCATTTATACTAGTGAGCCTATATTTACCATAGACCTTCTTAATCATGTTCACTGAAAATATTATGTCAAAGACAATAGTAATAGAGAACTAATCGTCATATATCAAATTATACCATATACACCTAACTTTCTTGCTAATTTTTGTTATCAAATTAATACGACAAACAACCTATATAGTTTTCTATGCGATATCCTTCCAAGTATATGGAAAAATAAAAGTTGAGTTTATATAAGCCTTTTTGTACAAGACTCTTTAAGTAAAAGAGATAATATGTTTTCTAGCTCTTCCTAAAATTTGAACATGTGACAATATAATATAGATAATAGATGTTAGTGTTTAAGATGTATTTACTTTTTGGATATGATTGGTGTATAGCTAGATTGAACCCCTAAGATGTGCTCCCAAAAATCCCTTAGTAGTATCCTCACTCAAAACATATTCTCCTAGTTCATTTTTAGATGGATTGTCTTTAATTTGATAGGAAAATAGAAAGCTATACTTCAGCCTAAAGACATTCTTTAAGTCCTATTTCTAAGAAAAAATATAATTTTACCTTTACTATTCATTCCAAAGGCTCTAGCAATTGTGGATAAGAATTTTAAAGTTATTTATTGAAAACCTACATCATACAACCTAAAGAGTTTTGTCTATCCCTTATAATCAATATGGTCTTTCACCTCTTCACCAATCCTTATTGCTTCAGTAGTATTCCAATTTATATGCCTAATATCCTCAAAATGTCAAGACTAATGATATAGATACCTAGAATACTTTTGGTATAATAAGTGTTAGAATTTTTGTATCATGATGTCTCTTTGTGTTATTGAATCCTCTCATGTTAGAACCTTACTTTTTCTTTGATTCACAATGTGCCTCATGGTGTTTTTAGAATATTCTTAAAATGGAAAATTTGTTTTAGTAGTAAGAAAGAGGAGGGAATTTCTTAGGGTGATTATGGGTGTTTTGTGTGAGGAGTGTTGAGAGAAAATGGAGAGAATCAGTATAAGAACTAAAGGGGTATATAAAAGTGGCTATTAGATCTCTAAGCAACATGGTCTGTAACACGATCCTGGAATAAACCATGACTATTTTACTTATAAAATGTTTGGTTCACATGTATAAGTAGAAAGGAATGGAATGGTGATTCTTTAAGAATAGAATATACGAAGAATGTATAGAATATTTATTATTTAGTTTGGTTTATTTTTAAGAATTTCTAATGATGATGTAATGCCAATGCTTGGTTTGAAAACATAAATTTAGAATGACAAAGGAATAACTAACAAAAGACCAAAATATCCATAGTTTGCTTCTAATCGTTTTGATTCCATTAAACTTTAATAACGAAAGAAAACAAATTTGTAGATAAAACAGAAGAAGTGAAACTCAAGTTTGAAAAGAACTTGATATCTTAAATGAAAAGGTGACAACCTTAAGTAACAATAATGAAGGCTAAAAGCATAACATCTTGAGTTTTTCCACACCTTATGATAGATTGTACAAAGATTTGAAGTGATATTATATTGGTGAAAGCATAGTTAACTGGATTTCATGACTGTGCATGTGAAAGCTTAGGTCTTTGTGGTGGTGAATGAGAAAAAGATGATCTTTAACTTGGACTGATGAAGAAAAAAATAAATAGGGTTGCGTTGTTGTAGATTGGTAATCAAGGGTGTGAGAGCAAAGTTGCAATAGGGCTTTTAGGCAAGGGTTTAGGAGTTATAGAGATTACATTATGGTTAGTAAAAAGGTGAAGATGTGTTTGATGGAGGAGACAGGACAGGATGGGTGTTAGGTTCTAATCATGCATCTCTTACACAATATATATCAAATATACGCAATGAAAATGAAACATAACCTCAAAAACCAGACCTACTCATGCATATAGATATAGAAAAAAAAAACATGAAATGTACAATGTTTACATACCTTTCTAATGATCTCCTTTGTTCTTTAATCTTCTCCATGTTGGGTTGTCGTAAACCACAACGATCAATATAGACTGTCTCTAATGAAAGTCCATACGAAGATAGAAGGATGAGACCTTACTAGGAGATGGCTAGAATTCTTTCTTTGTACTAATAAAAGCAAGAACTGTTCAGAGTGTTGAAGAGAAAAAGTAAGTGAGTAAGAAAAAAAAACCTACCTTTTTCATTTTTTGTCCTACACAAGATGCACGAAAATCATCTCAATTTTTATCACCATTTGGCCTTGCATAACCACCATCACTAATGGAAAGTTATGAGAAGTTAATGGCCATGAATATCAAGCATTAATGGAAGTTATGGGAAGTTAATAGACATGAATAGCATCAATTTATGGAAGCCAACAACACTTGTTTCTAATCCATTCCATGCAATGTTTTCTACCACGATCACATCG
Source organism: Erythroxylum suave (assembly GCA_027563595.1). Taxonomy (NCBI): domain Eukaryota; kingdom Viridiplantae; phylum Streptophyta; class Magnoliopsida; order Malpighiales; family Erythroxylaceae; genus Erythroxylum; species Erythroxylum suave. The sequence continues at coordinate 38,896,568 of JAOSBN010000178.1, read as the reverse complement.
TAATACAATCTCGAAACACTGTCTCATATCTTGAATCACCATTCAATACCATTTTACTCATCCTTCAAATCTCCTATGTGTGTGACCCATTAGGTTCCCGGTTATGTTGGTCAGTTGAATTAACACTTAATTCAAGTGAATCAAGAGCGATATCTAGCAACACATCACAACCCCCAATTGATCGAAAAGTCAGTGGTTTGATTACAAACCCTTCTATATGTAATGTTGCCATGTAATTTATCCTTTCACCATCTATAACCCACTTGGTTCAGAGTATGGTCAAAGTGTCAAACTCCCACTAGACTGACTACGTCACATCTAGTCCAAGTGATATTAGATCTTATCTTGAGGATCTTATTACTCTATTTATCATTGAAGACTTTCTTTATGACACATATCTGCTTTAGCCAGAGACTCCCGAGTAATGACCCCAATAAGAGGTCATAGGTATCATCTCCTTCTATCAGGAGTGGCAAATTCTTTATTGGCTACTCAATTACCTCTGAATACCATAAACTGTACCCAATCACCACCCTATGAGTAACCCCTAAAAGGCATCGATGAAAGGAGTTAAAGCACAGGATCAGTATCAGAGATATCCTTGAGCACCTCAAGCCAAAAGATACTTGCACCATTGCTATGATGAGACTATCATTGAGATTAGAATAGAATATTCATATGATTGTCTCATAGTAGATCAATCCAATGTACTTACTACCCTTAGTAAGCATCCACATATTAACTCTAAACAACTCATGTCTACAACTTATGAGATCTACTACTTGATCTAATCAAGGAGTATAACATGCGCTAGTATATCTGGATTAATGATATCCCACCTCATTAATCCTATGACTAGGAAAAGTTTAGATACTAACATAATTATACATGATAGGAATTTCATTATCATGATCTCCTTATTATTTCCTCCATGCTATGTTTTGTATCAAGGGCTTCATTAAATCAACTTAAGGTCAACATCAAATCCATAAATGTATGAATATCGAAATAATGAAAAATGCCTCTATTAATCATAAAATGATCTGTACAATAAGTGCTAAAGGTGATTGCCTTTAAAGCACTTCTCTAATAACGGGGAGAGGCGATGCTTTGGACCTCTTACTTTTTTGAGTAGTCAAAACTGTGTAGTGTTAGACCTAGTGGTGGTTGTGGCCTAAATGATATGTTTGTCTAACATGTCCTCATTTTTATTCCTAGTTTGTGTGGAATAAATAAAGATAGGGGGCTAATGGATTTACTTTTTACCCAAAGTCAAGGAATAAATATGCAACTTAGATTATATATTATGTACATTTTCTTCAACGAAACAGATAATAACCTACTACCAAGAATATATTAGTAATGTAATGATCATTGTAATAAACCAATCACCCTGTTAGTATGGGATATGGGCATGACCTAAACCATAGAGTATCATAGAAAGAAGTTTTTAAATGAACTATAAAGACCACTAACTTGTCGCTAAGTTGTTAATCATATTTTCTTTAATTTTTAAAAGCATAGCTAAGGTCATGGGCATATCCTTGGACCTTGGATTCTACTATCTGTAACTCCCAATACTGTGGATCCTATTATACTCAATTTTCAGATACACGATTGGGGGAATAGGTATACCCCCAAGTTATAAATCCTATAGTTTCCTATGGGATATAAATGGTTAGAGATATATACGTGTTCTAGGCCATAGGATGATCTAAAAAATCTCAAGCAAATACATAGTTTGGGATGCAGACTTGCCCAACACCCTATTTATTAATTAAAGCTAACTTGTATATAAGTTTTAAGATTCCAAGGGCTTGTTCTTTATATCTTCCATATTCATCTTCAAAGCTTCTAACTTATACGCTTATTTTTCCTTGGTTTTTAGATACATAATCTAAATTATAAAAACAAAGGAAACTATAAAGAGATAATAGAAAATTACTAAACTATTAGTAAAAGTAAACATAAGCACACAACATCAAAAATAACAACCAAATGAACTTAAAATATGGTTGTGTTACCTCCCGTTACTTTTAGAATTCTTTCAACTCGACTTCTTTCGTCAACTTGGTAAAGGGTCATCCAAGGAAAAGGCCTCTTTTCCTTACTTTATATTACAACCTAAGTATCTTTTCAATTTTTTCCCATTCACCTTAAAAGTCCATTTAATTAGGTGTGATATCTCAATTGCCACATGGGGCATATGTCTATGATAGTCAATCAACCCAAACACCTTGACTTGAATTTCCATAAAAACAACGTTAGGTAATAATATATGAGAGCATTCGATCTCCTTTGTAAACTCTTTGATGAAGAGGTGTTAAACATGCCTTAGTTTTATCTACTCCTTCTATATTTTTGCATTTTCATATATCTATATATACATATACATATATATTTGTAATTACTCTAACTCATTCAATTATAGCATTTTTTGTGACCCATAGCTTTATACTTTAATTTAATAGGTAATTGACATTCTTTTTTGAAAATCAACCTATATGGTATCATTCCATTAGGTGTTTTTATATGCAGTTCTATATGCCTAAAGTGCATCATCTAATTTTACCTAAAACTTTAGTTTGAGGGTGATATGGAGTTACAATATTATATGTAATACCATATTTCCACAGTATTATATCAAATTGCATATTGAAAAAGTGTGCTCTCATATCACTAATTATCATTCTATGTAATATACATCTATTAACTATCTTCTTGAGGAATTTCAAAATGACTTTAAAATCATTGATTGGCAAAGTTGTGGCTTATATCCATTTTGATACATAATCTGCTACCACTAAAATGTACTTATTCCTAAATAAAATTAAGAATTAAACTATAAAATCAATCTCTTAAATATTGAAAATTTTATAAATTAAAATGTTAGTAATAGGAGTTTCATATGTTATTCCTTAATGCACCGAAGAGGTAAATTTTTCCCACCATTGTACACAATAACAACAATTAATATAAATAAATATAAGGAAATTGATATAAAATAATCAATAAATTGAACAATAATTTAAAGAGTGTAGGGAGGAAAGGATGCAAATTGATTTATAGTGATTCAACAAATAACCCTTGCCCATTTCCACTCCTAAGACCACTACAAATCTTCTTTCAAAGCAAAAAAAAAATGTACAATCTTTTTTTATAAAGACGATCCTTTCTTACAATCTTCTTTCAAAGTGAAGAGGAACCTCAATCCCAGTTAGATCACCCCAAGTACAGTATTCAACACTCCATCAAAAGATTAAAACTTAATATCTCACTTATTCACTTATTACATCCAAAATGACTGATTCACACAAAAATGACATAACCATGCTCCAATGATTAAAAAATTCGTTGAAATGTGTGTATACAACACTTAAAACCTTCTTGATGCTAAAATTGATAAGAAAACACTTATTTATAGTATTTTGGGACACCAAATAACCACTAGAACCAAGAAGTAGCTATTAGCCAATAATTGAACAATATGCATTTACAGTACGAGATTCACTAGCCGTTAGACTCTAGTCGACCAATACACATATTGATCAGCCAATAATATGTGTATTGGTAAACTAGTGTACAATGACTAGTATCCAACATGGCGCATTGATTGACCAATTAATTAGCTAATGTTACAACAAACTCGTAGTACATTAAATTTATCAACTTTAACCTATAAGAGTCAATCATTAATCTATATAAGTCGACCAATCATCCCAAAAACATTATTTTAACAATTTCAAATGCTTGAAACCAATTTGTTTAATTAAATTTGATTAAAACACTACCTTAAATGTTCACCAAAGATTATTTGAAAGATCAAGAGGCTTTTATATTAAATTCAAAACCTTAAGTGCCTCTTGATGAACGTAAAGACTCATACAATAAAGTAAGATGAAATGATTATACATAATGAGCCTTTTGGATCATCATATTAATAAAGTGAGCTTCTAAACAATAATACAAAATGTGAAATGACCTTAATAAGCCTTGATGTTTTTTTTTTCTTGTTTTGATATGCATTTCATTAGTTGTAAACATTAAGTTCTCTTTATCAACTTCATACATTATCTTATTAAGTTTAGGACTTC
>JAOSBN010000178.1:38879208-38892374 GCA_027563595.1 Erythroxylum suave | reverse complement strand
ATTTTTTTATAATATTGATTTTAATCAAAATAATAAACTTGTTAGTAGTAATTATGTTTGTTATCATCAAAACATTGACACATCTTTTAGTTCAACATCATGTTTTCAAGATATATTACCTACTTTTTAATATTCATCACAATATTTCACATACCTATGAGCAAACATTAAGTTCTCTTTATCAACTTCTTACATTATCTTATTAAGTTTAGGACTTCATTTTTTTATAATATTGATTTTAATCAAAATAATAAACTTGTTAGTAGTAATTATGTTTGTTATCATCAAAACATTGGCACATCTTTTAGTTCAACATCATGTTTTCAAGATATATTACCTACTTTTTAATATTCATCACAATATTTCACATACATATGAGCATCTTTAAATACACTTAACTAATGAAAACCTACTTACAAATTTTTTTTTCCAAATTTATGTTAGCCCTAAATTGACTTTCTTCCCTTGAATAATAATGTTGAACTATGTAATCCAACTCTTCCATTGATATGCATTTTCTTATAAATTGATATAAATATATTATAGAAATGGCTCTTTCCATACACAATATTTTAAATTAGAAATTAATTTATTAGTTTGCTAATATGTAAGATTTTTAGGGAGAAATTATGTTACTAAATAGTTAGAATAATTTGTAAACTGAGGGAAAGGACTAAATACTTATGGAAAGTATAATTTCTCTTCAAGAAGTTTGTCATCAAAGTCCTTTTCAACACCCCCTCTATATTGGATTTTCTAAACATGATATATAGTACTTTTCTAGGTTTTCATCCCCTGTTTTTTTTCTTCCTCTAATCTCTAAATTGAACTCTTATAATAACAAAATCTATCTAATCAATCTAGGTTTAGCATCATTTTTACAAAGAAGGCATTTTAATACTAAGAGATATGTGTTTATAGTAATTTTATATAATATAAGGTATGGTATGAATTATTGAATGTGAATACTATAGCTAGCTACTTAATCTTGATGATGGTGTAATTGCCTAAGCATCAGTTAGAGTTTTGATATGACAATATATTAGGTTAAAATGCCTATCCTTTTGTTATCCACATCATAATCATTTTTATTGCACATAAGCTTAAAAGAAAATTTTTAATCTGATTTTACCATAATGGGAGTATTGATTCACTTTTGCTTTGAGACTGTGAGCACCTCCAAACAAGGTAGAGAAAAATTAAAAGGCATATCCTTATGTACTAAATTTGTTATGGGTTGAGATATTTTTAAAGAAATTCTTTCTAAAAGGTTTCTAATTGCTTTTATTGATATATGTGATGATAGCTTTTCAATCTCTTCAACCTTCATTTTTGTCACAAATAAATTGCACTTATAACCCAACATTATACCTTTTTGCATTATGAAATGACTTTTTTCCCAATTTAGTACCAGATTAATCTCTTCACATCTTTGCAATACCTTTTCTAAATTATAGAGATAGTTATGATAAGATTTATTGAAAACTAAGATATCATCCTTGTTACCTATTTAGCCATACCTCAAATGTTGGTATCGCACACCTTTGAAATGTTGTTGGTGCATTACTCAATCCAAATAATATTCTATAATAAGCAAATGCCATATGGTTAGGTAAATATGATCTTCCCTTAATCCTTAAGTGCAATTGAGATTCAAAAATAACCTAAATACCCCATCTAGGAAATAATAATACATATTTCCTAAAAGTTGTTACAACATTTAGTCTATAAATGGAGGTGGTCTTTATGTTTTGCATCATTTAATTTCCTATAATTGATGCATACTCTTCAACTAGTGACAATTCGCAGTAGGATTAACTAGTTCTTCTCATTCAGAACAATCATCATCCCTCCACTTTGGCGTCACCTACGCAAGGCTTACTTATAAACTATCAAAGATAGGATAAGTTGTACATGATTCAAATAGTTTTACATCTTCTACTTTTGTGACATCCTTGATATTTGGATTTAATCTTCATTAGTGTTATACTATAAGTTTATTCCCTTCATCAAAATTGTTTAGGTGAAATATAAAGGATTAATCCCTTTTACGTTAAAAATTTACCATGTCAAAGCTTTTTATTCTCCCCTTATAGTAACTTTTCCTTTTGTTCATTTGATAACCTAAGTGAAATTATCATTGGTAACTGATATATACTTAATTGTTAATACATTTAATCCTTGAAACTTAGTATTAAAGCTTTAAAATGCTTAAGACACTCACTTTAGTTCATATTTGATTTTAGGTACAATTTGGAAGCATAATGGATAAAGTGAGTTGAAAGCACACTTTGAGCCATCCTTTTGATATTCACACTCATTTGTATTCATAAAATAAAAAGAAGAAGGATTAGATCAAAAAGAGATAAGAAAATGAATAATATGAAGAGTATATGTTGCAAACATCAACTACTAAGAGTTATTGGAGGTTGTCATGGGTGTGAGAGACATGTCATGGCCATGAGTCTCCAATAACTCTTGATGTTTATTATATATACTCTTCATGTTATACATTTTCTTGTCTCCTCTTTCTCTAATTTATCATGATGTGACACCCATGACACCATGGCTCAAGGTCGTGAGCCTCATATGGAGGCTAGTCACATCTCTGACACTACAAGTCATGCTCGTGATTTTTTGTCAGCTCACCCGAAAATCTAGTTTTCACTATAAATACATTATGTTGATGACAAAAACGAATCAGTCTTCTTTTTTGTGGTTTTAGGAGATAAAAAAAGGGGACAAAGAGCTATTCTTGTAGATAACTATAGAGAAGATGGAAGGCTAGGCTTCCTGACACCTGTTTAGTGGTGATATCAACTCCTAGAGTCACGATTAAGCATATATTTTCATTGTTTAATGTTGAATCTCTCTATATGGATTGATTATGTCATCCTATGTTTATAGATTTAGGTTTTCATATATGAATGATCATTAATCTCATTATCATTAGATTGTTTATTTATGAACTCATTGCTAAAATCTTGAATATAATCCACAATTGTTATGTTTGAGGTTCGTTTGTAACTACAAATGGTTTCGATTCATTAGGGATAGCATAACTTAGGTTAAATGACCAGAGTCTATGTGGTTGTTAGTTAGATTGGTTTATTTTCCATTTCTTAATCTAGTTGCCCAATTAAATATAGAGAGCATGTTCTAGGTTATTCGGTAATCAGGTTTAATTAACGATCTTATCTTAATTAAACATGACCTAAGGAAACATAGCTTGTTGTTAGTCTATGACCAATATTTCTAGGAGAGATGTGAAAGAATTATAACAATGAAATATGTTTAATTGTTTGTAGGTCGAGATTGATCCAAGAATTGAGTTTTACACATATCCATCACTTTTATCGCTTTTGACTATTTTTTATAAATTGTTTGCATAAGTTTAATTTTATTTTGTTTTCTTAATTGCATCAACCCAAAAACCCCCTTTTATTTCCTTTACATAAATTATTTTCATTGCGAGAATTAACCGAACATTCCCTATAGATATGATCCTAACTCACCAAAGCTATAAATTTTCAGACTGCAGAGTCCGGTAAATTTTGCAGTGCACTTGACACGCGTTGTTAAATTTTGGCATTATTATCAGAGAGTATGGTGATCTAACTTTTTTTATTTTAGTTGGTGTTTTGTGTATATATTGTTTATAATTTTCTTTTTTAGTTATTTGTTGATATTTAAACATTTGTTAGTGTTGGTGTATGGTAGTTACTAGATCTGGTGTATGGCAGTTACTAGATCTCCTCATAGGGAACTTGTCAAATTCGATCCGGAGATTAAGAGTACATTGTGGAGATTAAGAAGGGAAGCAAGAAAAACTTCGAAAGTAGAACCAAAACTTGAATTTGAAGAAACAATGGCAAATCTGAAAATGCTAAGGGAGTTGGTTACACCAGACTTAACTCAAAGTCCTCTATACATCATTTCCTAATTTTTCTAAGCATGTTTCTTTTTAACTTAATTCTGGGTTAATACATTTGTTGCCTAATTTTCATGATCTTGCAGGTGAGGATGCATATAAGCACCTCCAGGAACTCAATATGGTGTGTCTGAATGTGAAGCCTCCAGGGATGACAAATGAGCAAATCATGTTGAGGGCTTTTCTGTTCTCACTAACAAAGGATTGGTTGTTTGATCTACCTATAGGAGTGTGAACACTTGGCTAGAGATGAAGAGGCTATTTTTGGAAAAATATTTTCCAGCATCAAAGACAGCAAGTATATGGAAGGACATCTATGGCATAAAGCAACATAATAGAAAGTCATTTTTACTAGTATTGGAAACGCTTCAACAAGTTATATGCTAGTTGTTTACACCATAACATTCTAAAGCAACTTCCTATCCACTATTTCTATGAAGGATTGCTACCGATGGAGAGGAGTCTAGTTAACTTGGTAAGTGGTGGGGAACTATTTAAGAAGACTCCCATTGAAGCTAGGATTTTACTTAAGCTCATGGCCTCTAATACTCAACAATTTGGCACTCGCAATGATGTTCGTCGTGTAAACATAATAAGTAGTTCATCTACTGAACATCGTTTAGATGAGCTAACATCTTTTGTTGGACAAATTATAGTTGGACAGGCACAAGTGAAGACATGTGGAATATGTTTAAACATGAGCCATCTAACTAATGAGTGTCCGACATTGCAAGAGGGAATTATGGAGTATGTGAATGCTATAGGAGGGAACTTTCCTAACCAGTATAACTCGTACTCCCAGACATATAAACCAGGCTAGAAGGATCATCCTAACTTGAATTATGGGGGGAATAGGTGATAGAATTACTTCCAAAATAGGCTACAAGGATTATAACTATTTCAACCAAGGCCACAAGCCTCCTCTTCTAATTCAGGTACATATCTAGATGACTTTATTAAGACTTTTAGTGCTAACAATCTTCAATTTCAATAGGGTATGCAGCAGCTTCAACAGAGTATAAAACAACTTCAACAAAATGTTCAATAGTTTTATCAAGAGACAAAATCTGGCGTACAGAATGTCAAAAACCAAATGGGTCAGATGGCAATGAGGCTCAACCATTTAGAATCACAAAGTGAAAGAAAACTGTCATCTCATCTTGAGGTTAACTTGAAGAATGTTAGTGTTGTAACCTTGAGGAGTGGAAAGGAGATTGAGGTTCCTAAGAGAACTCCAACGAGGATTACCAATGAAGAAGAAAATGAAAATGAATTAGGAAAGGAAGAAAACCCCTCATCTAACATAAAGATAAACTTCAAAAGCCATAATATCATTAAGACTAACCCTCCACCTTTTCCTAGCAGATTGATGAGACTGAACGAGGAGGAAAAAGACAAGGAGATATTAGAGACTTTTCGAAAAGTGAAAATGAACATACCTTTGCTCGATGTAATCAACCAAGTACTGAGATATATAAAACTCCTCAAATAATTATATACATGTAAAAGAAGATTGAGAGATGATGAAAATATGATAATGGGTGAGAACGTATCTGTAATTTTTAAAAAGATACCTAAAATATGTTAGGATCTAGGTATGTTCACTATTCCCTACAAAATTGGTAACACTGTGATTAATAGAGCTATGTTGGACTTGGGAGCTTCAATTAATGTTATACCCTATTTAATTTACGCTTCCTTGAATCTGGGTCCTTTGAAAGAAGTAAGTGTTATCATACAATTAGTTGATCACACTAACATTTACCCAGATGATGTAGTTGAGGATGTTTTGGTGCAGGTAAATAGGTTAGTATTTCCTGCAGATTTTTATGTTGTTGATATGAATGATGAAACTTCGTACAATCCAATATCTATCTTATTAGGTAGATCATTTCTCAATACAAATTAGACAAAGATAGATGTTTATAAGGGGACCTTCACAATGGAATTAAATAGGAAAGTGATTCATTTTAACATTTTTGATGCCATGAAACATTCTCATGATGATAACTCTGTTTTCTTTGTTGATGTGATTGATCCTCTAGTGTAGGAAATGTTTAAATTGAGCTGCAAGGATCATTTACTAACAGTCTTGACTGAGCGTTTGGAATCAGGAAGGCAACAATGATGTTGAAGTGGGATAAGCGCAGATTGAAATGACAGTTTCCTTAGTGTAAAACCTCAAACTTTCCCTTCTACCGATTAATATAGTTTACTATGGGAGAATAGTATTTCCAAATGAATGGTGAACTCGGGCAAACATTATTTCCACTTGAATGGGGATTTTGAGGACCCAACCCTGAAAAAATGTGAAAATACCCATAATAGGTATTAGAGTCAAATGACATTGAAATGGATCAAAAACAAGTCCAATCAGATGAATTTGGCAATTTCATAAGTTTAAGACAAAAATGCCCTTTTTGGAAAATAATGGGTATTAATGATTTGAAACCCATTCAAAAAATTTTAGGCATATAATTACTAATTATTGATCCTAATTAAAGTATCTCATGGTCAATTTGGTGGTGAGATGGCTGTGGAATATTTTCAGGATTTAATCTGGTTTATAGGTGTAGTAATCCATGAATGGGTGAATTGGTCTTTTTACATTAATGGAGTTAATTAATAAATTTCAAATGACACACATTTATTGACCAATTAAAAGACTCCATATGGTTTAAGAAACATTAAATTAGATGATGAAGAGACATTTAAGATGTTTAATAAGAAAATGACATGATTAAAGTATTAAAGTAGTGTAAAAAGGCAAAAGAAGAAAATTTTTGGTTCATTTGAGAGGAGGATTTGTGAGAAACAAAAAGAAAGAGAGAAAGAGGAAGAATTTGTCCAAGGAGAAGAGGAAGAACAGAGGTGTAATTTTTGGTAGATGTGGAGTAGAAATTGAAGAAATCTTAACCTAGGATTGGTGTTCACCAATTTCCTAAGAGATTACGAGGAAAACTTGGTAAGTTTCTTAGCTTAAATTCCTAATTTTTATGGGTTTTCTTGAGTGAGATGGATGTGTTTAAGATCAATGTTGTCTTGGTATTATCTTGATGTTTCTTTCTATAGAATTCATTGAATATGACAAGAGAGGAAAGTGTAGTGGGATTCTATCTTAGGTTAACGTAACCCAGTACCAATGTTTTAGACATAACTCGGCATAAAAACCTCCAAATTGAGTGATTTAAATTGGAGCTGAAACCTAAGACATAGTACTAAAAATCTCTAGAAGATACCTAGACGTAATTCGGGATGAATGATATTGAAATTGGAGATCGAAAGTGATAACCTGATACTACCCTTGTGTTGAAACAGATTGTGATATTTGGTACATTTCTCATGATTTAGAAGTTCAAATAGCATGATTTTTTATTGTGTAGAAACTATAGACATAGTGAAATAAATGTCTAGAAGACATCAAAACCTAATTGGAACGTTTACTATATGAAAATCAAGAAAAAATTGGAGGTATGGATTTTAGACATGGGTCATAACCGTGACTCATCATGCATGATTATGATATGGTGAATTAAATTGGGTAAGATTGTGTGGTAAGTTAGAATGGATAAAATATGCTACTTAAGTGACTTTTGAAGTTATATTTGGAAAAGGTGACCAATAGGTTAGCTTACGAAAGTAAGCAGAAATATGATTAATATATGTGTTACATGATAAAATACAAATCTCAAATTTAGTTAAACTAAATATATAGTTTTAATGCCTTATTTCCTAATTTGGAAATAAATTACTAAGCAAAATGCACTTTGTGGAGGTAAAGGAGAGTCACCAAATGCATGAGTGTGCTTGGCGATAAGTGTGCAAAAGTGTGAGTGCATTTTTAAACTGATTTTATAAAAGAAAATTGGATTCTATTTTATCATGAAATGTATGTTTATGAATAATTTCATTAGTGTTGCTACTTGAATTTGAAAGCTATTTTTTATGAGATTTATATATATGCTTTGAGATGGCATCGAATTGAAATTGCATATGCACTGGATTAACATGACAATGAAATTTGAACCTGAACTGAATTGGTCTAGTAATGTGATGCACCAGTGTATTAATTGTTGTTTATCCTGTGGTACGTCATTAGGTCTCCTTATACATAAGATTATATCGATCAAAGTATATCCTAACATGCATGGTAGAGTCTCAGAGGAGTGTCTGTCACTAATAGTAGGTGGTGTCATGTCTATCAGTATGTCTTATGAGTCACCCTCTGCACATATAGAATATATATTATGCTAACACTATTACGGGTAAGCGATGTAGAACCAACTCCGTAACCACTGATTTATATGTAGTGTCACCACCGTTATGGGTAAGTAATGCATAACCAGCTCCATAACAATTGGTATATAGTCATTAACCTAGTACGAGTAAGCTATGCAGAACCAGCTCCATGACTAGAGGTTAGCCAGGCACAGGTAAGCAATGTAGAACCAACTCTGTGGCATTACACCTAGCGGTACCAAATGGAAAAGAAAATTTTAAAAGAGAAAGTTTATGAAACTATCGATTTCCATCTCTGTTTACCTTACAAGAAAAGAGGAACTTGTTTGGGTTACATGTGCATTAATTAGATGAATTGATTATGTTAGAACATTGGTTACTATTTGAGAAGAAAAGGAAATTATTTTTGTTCTTCATGGAGGTTAGTGCTTGTATAAATGTTTGACTGGAAACCATAACATTCATTGAGCTTGTTTAGCTCACCCTTTATTTTCTATTCTCTTTTTTAAATTTTAACCTCCTTGGTGCACACTCAAGGATTTCAGTAGCTAGGACTCCACCATTTGAGTAGCTACCTTCGTCATATGCGACGATGTAGACAATTTGTCTTGTGCATTTGCTTTACATGTATTGCATAATTATGAAAATGTTTTGAACATCTTTTATGTAAAGATAGATTGTAAATGTTTTACTACATATAGTTCATCATCTTTGAAAGTATGTCTTGACCTTGGTTTTGTGAAAATATGGTTATTTATAAATGTTATTTTCTTTAGCTAAATGTATGAATGTGTTTGACCCTTTGAGATTGCTTCTAAATGGACTTGAAGTCTAGAAGTAGCAGTGGTGCTTTGGTTAACTGGGTAGAAGGGTTTTGAATTGCTTTTCAAGAACCCCAATTTTTGGTTTTATTAAATAACAGTTTTTATGTTGCCAAAATTTTTAATGAAGGTTACTTTTATAAACTTCCACTGATGTTCCTTTTTGTTTTTTTATATTGATTTTTAAAATATTTTGAAGAAAAGATAAAAGGATTAACTCCAAGGGAACTTTTCAGTTAGACTAGATATTGACTGTAGGGTTTTTGTGGGGTGTTGACCAGGTCACCTAGTCATCAAGAAAGGGACTTGTCACTTGGAATCATTGGAGTACTCTCCAAAAAAGTATGATTTAGCCTCCATGCATTTACTCGAATCTCACCAAAAGTTGTTACCATTTGATTTTCAGGCACTTGAAGTGGATCTAAAGCCATTCCCCACACACCTCAAGCATGTCTATTTAAGAGATCAGCAGACTCTCCCAATTATCATTTTAGCGAAGTTGACTTCGGACCAAAATGATAGGTTGGTTAGACTGTTCAGGGAGCATAAGAAGGCCATTAGATGGACGATCGTAGATATCTAAGGAATAAACCCTTCTATATGCACGCATCATATTTTAATGGAGGAAGATGCCAAGTTCATAAGGGAAGCTTAATATATGCTGAATCTTCCGATGATGTAGGTTGTGAAGAAGTAAGTGTTGAAGCTTCTCGATGTTGGGGTTATTTACCTAATCTTCAACAGTAAATGGGTAAGTCATGTTTAGGTGGTTCCAAAGAAGTCTAGAATCACAACTGTGACCAATCAGGAAGGTGAGTTGGTTCCCACCTGAGTGCAAACCGACTGGTGAGTTTGTATTGACTATGGGAAATTTTACTCAGTGACTCATAAAGACCATTTTTCCCTTCCCTTTATTGATTAAATGCTTAAGAGATTAACCAGTTATAAGTATTATTATTTTCTAGATGACTTTTCAGGTTATCTTTAAATGCTAATTGAACCGAGAGATCAAGAAAAGACCACCTTCATATGCCCACTCAGTACATTTACTAATCAAAGGATGCCATTTAGATTATGCAACAAATTCGCCACGTTCCAAAGATGTATAGTGAGCATTTTTTTCGAGTATGTTGAGAAAATCATGGAGGTATTCATGGATGATTTTAGCATTTATAGTTCTTCCTTTGATGAATTCCTTGAGAATCTTGCTCTTACCTTGAAATAATGCATTAAAACTAATCTTGTGCTTAATTGGAAAAAATGTCATTTAATGGTCAATCAAGGAATAGTTTTAGGGCATGTTATATCTGCTTGGGGCGTAGAGGTAGATAATCTAAAGTTGATCTCACTGCTTCTTTTCCTTACCCCCTAAATGTGTGTGAAGTGCATTCTTTTCTTAGTCATTTAGGTTTCTATCATAGATTCATCAAGGATTTTTCAAAGACAGTTGCACTGTTATATAAACTGTTACAACAAGATGTCTACTTTAAGTTTGATGATAAATGTGAGGAAGCCTTTAACACACTTAAGGAGCTCTTAACATCCCCACCTATGATTCAACCTCCGAAGTAAAGCCTCCTCTTTGAGATCATGTGAGATGCAAGGATAGAGAGTGAGCAAAACTTTACATACCATCTATTATGCTTTGAAGACTCTTAATTCAGCTCAATCAAATTATTCTATAACCAAAAAAGAACTTTTATTTGTGATTTTTGCTTTAGAAAAATTCTGGTCATATTTGTTTGGTTCTAAAGTAATTGTTTATTCTCATCGTATAGCTTTACAATATTTATTCATAAAGAAAGAAGCAAATTAAAGTTGATCAGATGGATTCTCCTCCTTCAAAAGTTCGACTTGGAGATGAGAGATAAGAAGAGGCAGAAAATGTGGTTGTTGATAACCTCAATTACTTGATTAAAAAGATGATGACATCCCTCTAAGAGATACATTTCCAGATGAGCAACGATTTTCAACCAAATTGACACCTTTATAATATGTAGATATTGTCAATTTCTTAGTTACTAACAACTTATTTGTTTGTTTGTCAATAGCTCATAAAGGTAAGTTGAAGAATGAAACCAAGTATTACATTTGGGATGGCCCATATCTATGAAGGCACTATGCAGACCAAGTCATAAGGAGGTGTGTGCCTGAAAGTGAAACACCTTCTGTGTGGAGGACACTTAAAGTTTTGGAGAGTGGTTTCTACTGACCCTCATTGTTCAAGGATGGATACATCTTCTGCAATTCATATGACAGGTGTCAACGGTTAAGCAACTTATCCCATAAGGATCAAATGCCACAAACTCCTATTCTTTTCTATAAAATTTTTAATGATTAGGTTATTGACTTTATGGGACCTTTTCCTCCACCTTTTGGTTTTATTTATATATTTCTTATAGTCAAATATGAATCCAAAAGGGTGGAAGCTACAGCCACTAGAACTAATGATGTAAAAGTCATTGCAGATTTTGTTAAAGCTAACATCCTTAGGCTCTGGATGCCAGAGGCAATCATCAGTGACAGGGGAACTTATTTTTGCAACAGGGTGATGGAAACACTATTTAAGAAATATCACATTAAGTATAAGGTTTCCACCTCTTACCATCCTCAAACCAACGAACAAGTTGAAGC
This sequence comes from Erythroxylum suave, assembly GCA_027563595.1. Lineage (NCBI taxonomy): Eukaryota > Viridiplantae > Streptophyta > Magnoliopsida > Malpighiales > Erythroxylaceae > Erythroxylum > Erythroxylum suave. Next base: position 38,880,749 of record JAOSBN010000178.1, on the reverse strand, counting down.
GTCAAATCAAGAAATCAAGTCAATCTTGTAGAAAACAGTTCAGCCTAATAGAAAGAATTAGAGTGTGAGGCTGGAAGACGCACTTTAGGCTTATAGGAAGGCTTATAAGACACAAATTGGGATGTCTTTGTATAGACTAGTTTCTGGGAAGTCGTGTCACATTCCGGTGGAGTTGCAACATAAGGCTTATAGGGATATAAAAAGATGCAACATAAATTTGGATGATACGGGTGTGCATAAAAAGTTACAATTGCAAGAGTTGGAGGAGATGCAGAATGGCTCCTATCAAAACACAATGATATATAAGAAGAAGATGGAGGCTTTTCACAAAAAGATGATTTCAAGAAAAAGGTTTGTGGTGGGTCTATCATTCCAAGCTCAAATTATTCCTAGATAAGTTGCATTCCTATTGGGTTGATCTATTTGTTGTTACTTATGTCTTTCCTTTTGGGTGCAGTACAGATAAAAAGTCTAAAAACTGATAATACTTTCAAAGTAAATGGTCATCGCCTGAAGCTATATTATGAAGGGTTCCATATAAAGGATTTAGAAGTGTTAATGCTTGAAGACGCGAATGGGGTCACTTGATGAGGGCAACCTAAGGCGAGTTGATTTCTTTTTATTTACATTATGACATTTACTGTTTTCATTAAATGCTCCATTTCTTATATTTGATGTTACATTTTGGACAATGTAAATTTTAAATATGGGGTGGAGACCTTAGGTTTTGTACTCTTTTTTTAGTATAATTGTTACTTATGTGACTTCTTATGCCTTTTCAAAATCAAACAAACAAACAAACATTTCTATTTTTCAATTGCTTTTAAGACTATATAGTTCTAATTAGAGTGCAAACTGGCTAGAAAAATCTAGGGCAACTTTAGCATTTACTTTTGGTCTTTTGATTGGTAAATATGCATTATCTTTAGAAGAGTAGTAACTTGTGGTAGACAAAAGCCAGTGAGATTTAAGCCTTATTGACTGACACATTCAGTCGGTTTCATTGCCTTTTGTTTATGTGTGACTTTCATTGTAGCACCCCCTTACCGCAGGATATACACCAGAACGCCCGTAGGTCATTCCGATACATATCCTACGATAAGGGTGAACTACGATCAATCACTACTAACACCTCATATGGCATCATAATAAAACATCAGTATAAAAATCACAATATTTTTTAAACCAAAATTTTCCTCATTTAATTTCAACAAACCAGAAATGTATACATCTGTCATCTAGTACTATATGTACATCAATACCAAAAACCTAGTACTACATACTACATAAAAGAGGAAAAATACGTCAAAGCTATCTAGGTCATCCCAAAAGTCCCAGCTGACCGACTTGTATGCCATGACTTCTCTCGCTAACACGACCTACTAGGCTAGAAAAGTCCCTCTGGAGCTAGGAGTCTACTCACGGTCCTGAAAAATATGTTGCAATTTTTGAATGAGTTTGCGAACTCAGTGAGGTAACCATCATCGATGGTCTACTCAATTCATGCAACACTCAAGCATAACACAGGCATTTCATCATTT
>JAOSBN010000178.1:38856669-38868213 GCA_027563595.1 Erythroxylum suave | reverse complement strand
TTGCTTTTGAACTATTTTGTAGAACTCCTATTTTATTGAATTGAATGAAGTGTCTTTGATGATTGTTGTTTTTAATTGTCATCTTAAAACAAATTGAGAGAGTGAGGAAAATGAAATATGTGTAGGATCGTACAATAAGAGTTAGCGAACTATAGATGTACAATTGTCATGTTAATTGAATAGTTAGAAGAGAGATCTTGGCTAATCAATTGATCACCTGGAGGATAGTTTAATAACTAGTTGAATCGGTAAAGTCATTGGGTAGATTGAGAGATCATCCAATTGATTCCTGTTAATACAATTAGGGAAAAGTATTTACACCTTGAGAGAGGGTAATTAGTACATTAGGAAGTGTAGGGTGAGACACAATTCAACCCATAAAATAGGAGGGAGACAAAATAGGGAAAAAAGTAATCTCTAGTCTTTAGATTCTTGAATTTCGACTTTTTTGTAACTGTGGTATAGTTCTTCATTCATCGTTAATCTTTTAGTTTTAATTTAATTTACAAATTATTCACATTTAACAATTTTGTTTCTTAAACAAAGTTTTGTCTAAATTAAGCAGTGTCTAAGCATCAACCTTGTGGGATTGATATCCACTTTGCTTAACTATAAGTCACGACTCATTCACTTACAGTTTTTGAGTGTAAAACAAGTAGATAGGTTTTATTATCAATAAGTTTTTGACACCATTGCCAGGGATTGATTGTTGAGCATCGTGTTTGATTTAGATTACTTTGATTTAAGAGTTTTTGATATTTTCCTTGTTTATTTGCAGGTGCATGAACACAAGGAGCAAACAAAGGGAAAAAGAAGCAATAGAAGATGAATTTCTCGACTTTAACAAGCATGAAAGAGAAATAAGAAGGGCAAAGCATCTAAACTTTCAAATCAAGATATGGCTGAAGAAGGAGATCAAGCAGGACCAGAGCGAATGTTGATGGATTTCATGAGGCTAGGATTTAGTCTTCAAGGAGTGGCGAGACTGGTAGTTCAAGCAAATAATTTTGAGATAAAGTCGGTGCTACTCAATATTTTGCAAAATAATGTGCAGTTCTACAGGCTATCTAAGGAGGATCCAAATGCCCATATTGCAAACTTCTTGGAGATCTATGACACTTTCAGATTCAACGGAATGTCCTATAATGCAGTGAAGCTGAGATTATTTTCATTTATGTTAAAGGATTTGGCTAAAGCATGGTGCAATTCCTTGAATTTAGGCCAGATCATGACTTAGGAGCAGCTCACCCAAGCATTCCTTGCTAAGTACTTCCCATTTACAAAGAAGAAGAAGATTATTAAGGAAATAACAAATTTCCAGCAGAGCGACATAGAAACTGTTTACGAAGCTTGGGAGAGATTTAAAGAACTTCAAAGAAGTTGTTCACATCATAACCTCCTGAAGTGGTTTCTACTTCAAACAATCTATAATGGCGTGAATCCGAGCATAAGAGGGACAATTGATGCCGAAGTCGGAGGTTCACTGATGAGGAAGATGATGAAGCAATACATAATTTGTTGGAAGAGTTAGCAAGCAACAGCTGCATGTGGTCGAGCGAGAGGAGTAGACAAAGCTAGAAGGAATAAAAAAAGTATCATACCTATTGACTCAGTTACTGCCTTATAGGCTCAGATCACGGTAGTTATGAAATAGTTAAACAATATGCAAGGAGCATCCACTTCAGCAGTTAAGGTGGTGTAAGCACAATGTGAGTTATGTGGGAAAACAACCACAGCTCAGCAGAATATTTCCTAGTGGGAGTTGGTTGCACCGAATAGGTAAGTTACCTAGGCCAACTATAGTGAGGTAATAATCATATAATCCGGGTTGGAAAAACCACCCAAACTTTTCTTGGAGTAACAATAATGCAGGTAGCCAACAAAGACCACAAGGGTCGCCAAGATTTTAGCAAGATCGACTTGGAGCATTGGAAAGCAAAATGGATAAGATGATGGAAGTCTTGGGGCCCAAACTGGAAGCATAAGAGGAGAATAATAAAAGGATGCATGCAAGTCAGGAGGAAAATTAGATAAGGTTGGAAGCAAAATTTGATCAAAATTTAGAGAATCATGCATCATCCATCTATTATCTCGAAGTTCAGGTAGGCCAACTAGCTAACACTTTATCTTCACGCAATGCAGGTAATTTACCAAGCAACACTGAGGTAAATCTGAAGGAAAGAATCATGGACATTACTTGGAAGCAAACATGAGGAGAAAGATAGAGTTAAGAAAAAAGAACAAAAAACATTGGAATTCCTTCCAAGTGGACCAGTAAGCAACCCGATTAGGGAACTTCAACTTGGACTTCCATATCAGATTTTTTCTCGGCAAAATTCATCTTCAAATCTCGAAATTCTAAGGAAGCAGAGTTAAGCAAGATGACTGACATAAAAAATCAACTCTAGATAAAGCTCATGTTAAAGGAATCGTTAAAGGAAGAGATTGTCACACATATATTATAAGAAAGTCCACATGTAACACAAAAGAAAGAAGATTCAGGAGACTTCTTCATTCTGTGCAATATAAATGGAGTTAAGATAGATTGAGCATTTGTAGATTGAGCAATTGTTCATGATATTATCATGATGTGTTTGTAGGTTTTAGGATAATGGAGAGTACATATAAGCTTAGAAGAAGGTTTGAAATTGTGAGGATCACCAATTCCCACGTTTGTGGGAATTGCAGAGATTTCCACAAACGTGGGAAATCTCTCCAAAAGTTTCTGGAGAGAAGCCACAACCGTGGGAATTGTGGTGATTCCCAAGGACGTGGGAATCTTTCTAGAGAGGAGTCCCATGCTCAATCCTTCTGGAGAGGAAGCGTGGTATTCCTCTCTAGAGGGGATTCGCTCGTGGGAATCCCATCTGGAGGGAAACTTAAGTTTCCCTTCCTCTTTTTCCTCTCATCCACTTTCAAAATTTCACACACTCTCTCTCCAACCTGTGATTTTCTCTCCTCCCACTCACTAAAAATCTTCAATCTTCATCTAAATTCTTAGTATTTTCTTCATCCTTCTTCATTAATCTTACATTCTTTCATCTTTTCATACATTAATCTCTCCAAACAACAAGGATTTAGGTAAGATTTTTGTTTCCTATCTCTAAAAATCAAATTTCATTCTCTCTCTCTCTCTCTCTCTCATTTTTGTAGATTTTCTTCGCACAATGGCTCCACCAAGGACGATGAGGGTTAGGAAATTGGTCGACGAGCTCTACCTTAAAGTTTCCGATGAGGAAAAACTAACTTAGTGGTAATTTATTGGGCCCTATTTGGGATTTATTAGGAAGAAGAAGGTATGCGTTTATGTGATTTTAGGTATAGAGCTATGGTCAATCCTCGGTATTTTAATTTTGAAGTGTTAGAAAATATAAGAGTGAGATGCCGACTTGAACAATTAGCTGCAAACATAAGGTAAAATAGATTTGTTCAGTGCGATGTACCTATTTATACCACCAGAACCTTAAAGTTTTTCACAATAGTTAGGTACAACCCTAAAATGGATTTGTTTTGGTTTAGGTTAGGTGGAATTGTTTTTAAACTTGATTATTCTTTCATGCGTGAATTGTTTAATTTGTCAAATACAAAAATTCTAGATGGTCACGTAGATTTTGATGTCGATGCTTATTTAAACACTTACGGGTGAAGAATTCGATTCATGTAATGCACCTAATTCTCTAATTCGAAGGGTTGAGCATTTACTTTTACACAAATTTATGTGCCTAATTGTGTTTAATAAAATGTAAATTAATAAATGCTTAGCTGAAGAACTTTTCTTTTTATGGTGTATGGATCGAAAGCTTAAAATCAACACACCTTACAGAATTTTTTGATTATTAGTGAGTGTGATTAATAAAAGGAATATGTTTTTTGGAATGGCTCATGTTGCTTCTGCTTTGGGTGCATTTTATAATCTTAATATGGAGAATTTGCATACCACTCCCCATAACATGTTAGAAATAGCCTATTTGAGATGATATGAGATTATGGAGGTCCAATCTATGAAACTTTGCAATCCTCAGATGCGCACTGTAGTAAGGAGCAGGAGGGGTGGCAGTACAGTCATAAATTGACCCTCCACATCCAGTGCAGCTCTTGAGCCAGATAATGAAGCAATAATTTAGGAATAGAGGGAACTGGTAATGGTTTACTGATATCAACCAATTCTTGACCAAATAGCAGCAAACCATCAATAGATGACATTCTAACTTGATGAACTCGGCATTTAGATGCGGTAAGTTCATAAGGAGAAATAAAGGTTGAAGAAAAGGTTCCTCAACTTTTGGCTATGGAATAATTTTGAAGCTTTTACGCCATCACCGTCGCCACTATCATCTAAATAAGCTTTTCTTACCCTTTAACTTTTAATTTTGTGTTTCTTTTGTGTGATTTCATTTCATTTCATGTTTATTTGTCTTCATATTATTTATGTGTGCTATGTCTTTTGTTTAGTTTTAATTTCTTTAAGTTTGCTTTGAATTCATTTTCTTTTGTTTAGTTTGATATCATTTGTTTGTTTCAATTTATGTTGTTTGTGTTGTTTTCATTTTTATTTAGTTTAATGTCATTTTCACTCACTTGGGGGTTGACTTGTCACATTGAGGACAATGTGATCTTTAAGTGTGGGGAGGTGACATCAACTTTCTCAATTGCAGTTTTTTTTTAAATTTTATGTTGAATAGGATGCATGTTTAGGCATATTATATGTGTTTTGTGTTAGCAATGGTGCTTTGCATTAACAATGGAACTACATTTAAGTCACTCTGATAAATATTGCCTTAAGATTATGTCATGTTAGTTGGAATTAGATTGAATGCATGTTTGAACTCAAATTAGGCTACTTGAGTAGAAAGTGAACCATATAGAGTGATGAAAAATAATTGGTTACATAAGCTTGGTCACAAATTGACATTTGAACAATAAGGTAGTGTAGATGTGCATAATGAGTTTTCATTTGAGTTAAAGTGAGGATTGAGCCATATGACTCTATCTATAGTCATTTAATTTCTTTGTTGAGTGTTACTTCTATAGGTTACTACCTTCTAAACTTGCTTTGAATCAATTTGGGTCTACTAGATGCATGCTTAATAGAGATGATCTAAACCCTTTTTATGTAAACCCTTGACTTAAATGACCTACCTGTTGATCATCCTTTGCTACCCTTGTTGAGCCTTAACCTTTTGTTTCTTAAAAACACCCAAAACTTTAAAACTTTAAACCCCATTTTCCTACCCTCTCATAAGCTTAGTAAAGTATTAAGTAAAACCTTAGTTGGGATTGAGTGAAATGTTTACTGAGATAAGTTAAGTATATCCCTGCTTATGGACTACATCGTATACAGTGCTAGTTTTGATTCATAGTTCTTCCACGTATGAAGAAAAAGAAAGAAAAATGAAAAAAAGAAAGAAAAAGAAAAAGGAAGAACAATCTAGTAGCATAAATGAGAGCAGAGTACTACATTAGTTATGTTTTGATATCTCGAAGTTATGTTGTGTTATCCCATTGTATCCGTTTTGCACTTTACTTATGCTTGTGCTTAACCTTCTTTCCCCTCTTTTGACCCAACTTAACCCTTACCATGCTATAACCTTAAATAAGTCCTTTTGATCTATTTATGCATGTAATCCTTGTAGAGGATAATTGGTGTATTAGGAAGCCTATGGCAGTGTAGCTCCCTATAGGAAGTTTGAGCAAAACACTAACCCCTAAACATTTGAGAGAAATGAGTGAAAACTGTAAGGAAAATTCATTTGTGCATCTTTACTTGTCTTTGAGTGATGGTGTCAATTGCGAGTTTGCTTATGTACACCAATGAAAAAGTAGTCATGATATGTGCATTACCTTGATATTTGAGTTGGTTTGAATTTGATGGATTGTATGTTTTGATCTTTATGAAAATGAAGTGATAGAATTGATTGGTTGCATTTATTTTGCTTAAAGACAAGCAAAGATTCAAGTGTGGGGATATTGATAGGTGTGCATTAGTACATGTTTTTATAGGTAATTGACATGTGCTTTCTAGCATAATTGTTCTTTATTTTTCTAGTTTAGGATTAAGTTTGCACGTTTTCATTAAGTTTGATTTCCATTGTTGTTCTTGTGTGTTTGATGTTAATTGAGGGTAAGAATTGAGTATTTTTTATGTAGGAAAGAAGAGGGAGGTTGAACAAATGATCAAAGAGAAGAAGAAAAGAAGTGTGAATCTATGTCGCATTCCCACGCTCAAGGGAAACATGTAAATTCCCACAGACGTGGGGATTATAATCAGAGGCTTAATGTGAGGCTTCATTAAACTTAGGATTTTTGGACTATTTAAGCATCATTAAGCCTCCATCTTCAAGATAGACGACACTCATCTATAGAAACACCATCATTGAGTGAAGAACACATGTTTGGAGCTTTGAGGAAGGAGTGAAGACAAGGATCATCATCAAGATTGGGCAAAATAGCACATTAACATCAAAATACCAGATTTTTGTAAATAAGAGGAGTCCTATATTCAATTTTATGTTACTTTGATTTCTTCTAGTCTTTGTAAAGATGGTTTATTTGAATGTTGATGATGTTTTGGAGACCATGCTAGGCAGATTTCATTATAGGGATTGCTTTTGAACTATTTTGTAGAACTCCTATTTTATTGAGTTGAATGAAGTGTCTTTGATGATTGTTGTTTTTAATTGTCATCTTGCAACAAATCAAGAGAGTAAGTAAGATGAAATATATATAGGATTGTACAATGAGAGTTGGTGACCTATAGATATACAATTGTCATGTTAATTGAATAGTTAGAAGAGAGATCTCAGCTAGTCAATTAATCACCCGTAGGATAGTGTAATAACTAGTTGAATCGATAGAGTCATTGGGTAAGTTGAGAGATCGTCCAATCGATTCGAATTAATACAATTAGGGACAAATAGTTACACCTTGAGAGAGTGTAATTAGTACATTTGGAAATCTAAGGTGAGACGCTATTCAATTGGTAAAATAGGAGGGAGACAAAATATGGAAAAAAAGTAATATCTAGTCTTTAGATTCTTGAATTCTGACTTTTCTGCAATTATGGTTTTGTTCTTCATTTGTTGATAATCTTTCAGTTTTAATTTAATTTTCTAGATTATTCACATTTACCAATTTCGTTTCTTAATCAAAGTTATGTCTAAATTAAGCGGTGTCTAAGCATCAATCCTTATGGGATCAATATCCGCTCTGTTTAACTCCAAATCATGACCCGTTCATTTGCAAGTTTTGAACGTAAAACAAGTAGGTAGGTTTTAATGTTAACAAACCACCCCGAATTATATTGGTCTAAGAATGTAGGGAATCATTTAAGGCATCAAGACCTAGTTGAATTTCAATATGATGAATCTAGTTCATGGGATTCCAAGCTGGACAAAATCATGGATAAGCTCATAGATATGGAAGAGAACCAAAAGAGATTGGAAAAGAAATTTGAACAAGTAGCAAAAGATCATGCATCTTCTATTCACAATCTAGAGGTTTGAATAGGCTAGCTTTCTGTGGAATTTTGTAAGCAAAGTGTGGAAAATTATCTGTACAATATGAAAGTAAATTCAATAGAGCCCTGTCAGGCTATCACATTTAGGAATGGCGTAGACTTAGAAGAACCAACAAGAAATCAATCTAATCTCGACCTTATAGAAGACCAAGAAATTAAAAAAAAGTATGAAGAAAAGGATGGAAATCTCTCATACTATCTGTCAGATCCTAGTACACCATGCTTGAACATTGAAAAACCTTAGGTAGATGTCTATGAAAAGGACCCTATCCTTGGGATTGATGATAATGAAGAGACATGCAACATGAATGATGTATTTAAGAATCTGAAGGATAGTAGCTCATTCAGGATAATTGATGTGTTCAAATCCTCTAAAGAACAAAAGGACAAAGAACAGATAATAACAAACATCAAGTTTGATGAAGTTATGAAAGTCTCTGTTTGTGAAGCGGAAGAAACAGATAAGAAAAAGGTGATTAAGGAAGAAGGAGAGCAACTCACCTTTGTACAGGACAAACTGTTGGATTTAATGAAAGATTCAGGGAGTTTTGTGATTCCTTGTTATGTTGACAGTTCACTCGAAAAAGGACATTATTGAGCATAATTGGTTTCCATAATGTTATCCATATTGTCCTTTTGATTATTTTGCAATTTGTAGTATACCTACTAGCTACAAAACTAAGGTTGAACGAAAACAGTGGAAGCAAGCTGTTCTTAATTGATCCTAGCTAAGTTTCCAAGGAAAGAGCGTCAAGCTACCGACATTAAAAGAAGCGTTGCATGGGAGGAAACCTATGGAAAATTATTGTCTTTGATTGTTTTCATTATAACGTTTGAATTCCGTAATTAGGATTATTGTTATTTTCAATTAAAATCAAGAAGGAATAGGATTTTGAAATAAAGTGGGTGATTTCTCAAGAAAGTAAAAGGGAGGTAAAAAAAGGCCATAATAGAATTAAGAAGTGAAATTGAAAAGATTGGGGAAAGAACAAAAGAAGAAAAATCAAGAAGTGGTTAGGCCACAACTATGGGTTGTAGATAGAACAAGGAAGGACACATTTTAAAGAGAAACTTTTACCATGTTACCCTTTTAACCACCTATATATTAAGTTTTAACTTCACTTTTACATGCACTTCATTCTCACTTTCTCTTTAGACTTCAGGCCTACAAACGCTCTCATATCTCTCTAAAAATTTCAAACTTCCAAAATTCTTCCAAATTCCACCCAATTCCCAAAAATTATACCATGCATTAACAATTCGTCTGAAGGGAGCAAGCCAGACAAAATCAAGTTGTAGGATGTGGGAGGAGAAATTGAGCAGGGGATTTTGGAGCGCCCTTCCCGATCTACACAGGTACTATTTTTCGATCTCTAAATGCAAGACAGATATTAATTCCTAGATACTTTGATTTTGAAACACTTGATAGGCTAGAGTTACATGAAAGAGTAGAAAATTTAGCTGAAAGAATCCAGTGGGCCCAATTTATACAATTCCAATTTCCTATAGCTCATGTTGTAATTCTTCACTTCACTAACCTATGAACTTAGGAACCTTAAGGAATTGTGGTTTAGGTTGAGAGCCAAAGCTTATGAACTGAATGTAGAAATAATGTGCAATATGTGTGGATTTCCTGAGTCCTTTGTCATCGATTAGCATGATGATTTTCATCCTTCTCAGTATTGGAATGAACTCACTGGAATTAAGTGATTTCATACTAAGAATGCTCATATCAATATAATTAGGTCCCACGAACACTTGTTGTTGCACAAATTCATATGTTAGCTGGTTTTTGACAAAATAGAAACCAACAAGTGTTCCACAAAGGAACTATTTATGTTGTGGTGCATGGACCACAACATTCCAGTGTGTACATGCACACATGTTGTCGTGCATGGACCACAATAATTTAGGAATGGGATACATAATATCTGCCATAATTGAATATTATAGCGTGGACTGTAGTGGGATAACAGTCCACCTTCCTGACTTCCTACTTCATCACTGCTTATGGAGGGCTGAAATCCTTTATTCCCATAATATAGAACCAAGGGAAATTAGCGAGAAGACACATGTTTGGATTAGGACTAGTCAGGCAAGATCAAGTTCATCACCATATAGGCAGGCAGAAGAGGAATCCATTAGTGAAGAATCTGAGGAAGAAGAAGAGGAAGAAAAAGGCTAGAAGAAAGTTCTAGATGCAATCTCTGACACCATCAAGGAACTTGTGGAGAACACCAAAACCATGAGGGAAATGACACAGACACAACGACTCCAGAGAAAGGATATCCGATGGATCCATCGATACTTCGAGGCTCAGGGCGTTCAATTGCTGCCTCCAACACCATCACCACCTCCATCTCCATGAGATTTTTGTCTAACCCAATTTTGCTTTTTTCAAATTAGCCTTTAGTTCTATTGTTTTAATTTTAATTTTGATTTTATTTATTTTCTATTTATTGTAATTTTATATTTCTTCATGTCTTTTATGTGCTTGTTTATTCCCTTCTCTCATTGAGGACAATGTGTCGTTCAAGTATAGGGAAGGGTTATATGTTTTGCTTTTTAATGTGATTTTGCATATGGTATGATAGTACTAGATTGCATTGTGTGAATTGTTCGAATGTGTCAATCGCTTAGATAGATTTAAATTTATTTAATTTTGAACATAGTCTATTAGGTTGTGAATAATCATTAGCATGAAAAATTAGTGAATTAGGAGTCTTTGGATAAATATATAGCTTAATTAGGATTTGGTGTAAATTTAGCAACCTCACGATTGTCACATTCGTTCATAATTTGAGGCCTTTCTGTTAGGATTATGTAAATATATTGCCCTGGAAAGTAAGTATATTTACTTATAACTTAATTTTCTTCCAGTTACAATATAGTAATGAAAATATTTATTATCAATAAAAAAGAGTTTTGTTTTATTTGTATGAGCATAATATAACTATTCATAAGTTACCAAGGTTCTTTTGTAACATATACATGGAGATGTATAGGAAATATGTATATTATTAGAATCTTAATTAATTAATTCATAGTCGAATAATTAAGATGGTCGCTTGATTATGGTTTAGACTGTAGTGTTACGATTTACCTCCGTGTAAGTAAAGGAGTTTACTTTAAGGGAATGATGAGGTTCAAATGATGATAGAAGTTGACTATTGGTAATGACATTATTAAATGAATCTGGAATCATGTATATTTTAAAGAATAAAGTAGGTCATTTCTTTAATCTTAATACACTTTAGCATTCGTTTATTATGAACCACAATCTTAATGAGTGGTGAACTCATGTGTGTTTTGTTATAATTCTTGATATGATCGGAATGGATTTTTGCTAGGGTCCAATCCAGTGTCCAAATGTTGAAATTATCAATTGAAACATGCATAAGGGAACATTTACTCAAATAAAGAGTTTATAATGATATCATCACTTCTAGATGTTTTATGGAGATTGATGATTAAACTGGTGCCAGTAGTTTGATAGACTAGCTACCTATTAAGTCTTAACATTAAGATTAGATCTTGTGTGTTAATCACTATGTAGAGTGAAACGAGAGATCTAGAAGGAAAAATCAACATAAGGGCAAAACGGTAATTTTCACCTTTATTGTGTGGATGGCTATAATATGGTTCATAATCGAGTTTGCGATTGAAAATCATATTAATAAATTGAAACATTGTTTCTCATAATTTTAAGTAATTCAAGAGTGCAACCAATTGTCTTTAGTGGAATGACATTTGGTTAATAAGTCGAATTCTAATGAGATTAAATTAATTCCGGGCTTATTGGAGCTTGAATTATTTAAGTCCAATTAGATTCTCCACTTGGCTTTTAGGAAGGTTATCAAGGAAAGTAAGAAAATAAATTGAGGTTGTCGGAAAGAAAATGAGACAGTTTGGAGAGAAATGGACGAATTAGATTTGGGCCAATAAGACTAGAACAATTTAATTAAGAGTTAATTAAATTGGGTCTTAAGCCTATAATTAAATGTTGGGCTTACACTAATTAATTGTTA
>JAOSBN010000178.1:38835038-38850121 GCA_027563595.1 Erythroxylum suave | reverse complement strand
ATCATTACCTTCACAAGAAATGTAGCCATAATTTAAGGAAGAAATAGATAGGATGACCATAGAATTTAAAATTTATCGGAGCCCATACTCATATGGCCTACAATCACTCCTGTCATATGATCAGTATCAAAACTCAACAGCCACCACTTATGAATCTAAACATCCAACAACGAACCTACTTGTTTGTCTAGGAAGATGCTGCTACAGAACTGTAAAAAAAAAATGCAAATGGAGCAGAGGTACACGCATAATATATGAATAACTGCAGGAGATTAGTACACAGTAAGTTGTAAACCTGAAAATCGAAACCCTTTCGACACCAAACCAGAAAGAATATGTTCAAAGATTGGAACAAGAGGAGAGAGAGATGGAATGAAAAAAAATAAGTTTGCATATCCTGATAAACAGTAATCTCACCATTTTCTTCCGTAACAGAATACCTTCCAAATAGCTCTAATGACTGTCCCATTATCAAAGCAAGTGACCAAATGCAGCACCACCTAGCATTATGCCCGCACTTTAAGTTCCACATAACAAGACCAAAAATTGAAACCAATACAAAACTTAATAAAGCCCTTTATTGTCACCAACACTCATCTTAACAAATCTACTGCCTAGACCTATAAACCGATTCCTGCTGCAGTTCTGATGGATGAGAATAAGGAAAGTTCTTGTCATCTCTAAATATGGTTTTCCATATCTGAAATTTGTAAAAGCAATAACCTAAAATTCTTCAATAGCTCCATATAGCAAGAATCAACCGAAAGAGGAGACTTGTGAAACCACGTAGAGATGAGAGAGCTGTGTGACCTTAAAGAACTCGATAATTAGGTTGTATCTCTATGTATAAGCTGCGTGATTTCAATTGTTAGTCGTCTCCTTAGGATTAAAGATTAGCCGTTGCAGATTATCTCACATCCTCTCCATCAGAGGTTCTGAGATAAATAGTAATGAACAAAGCTTCAGTAATCACCCAAATGCCTCTCTCCCTCATCCAGAAACACATGTGGTAACGTGTGTCCCTTGCATGTGAGCCACGTGGCTACATGCAAGGCTTCCAAATGTCATTATTTCATTGATCCACAATACTCCATTTTTTTTTTGAAAATTTTTTCTAAAATTTCCAAAAATTCCAAAATATTACTAACAGCAGCAGGTATAGTGAGCAGAATCATACGAAAAGAAAAAGGGGGATACGAACTAACCATAACAGCTGCGTCAGATGGCCGTCAAGTAATTGATAGTAGTCTCCAAATAATATTTTCAGCTCAAAACAATTTACCAAAATATCAAAATATCCAAAATATACCGAAATTGCCAAATTACAATTAATACACTCCAATTTAATCCACAATTTTCACTTATAATTCAAATTTACCCAGAAATGCCAATGAATGCATGTACAATCATTTTTCATGTGCAAAATTTACTATTCACATGTATACGGATGTTAGATTATGCATGAACATGTAAAGGCATTTCTAAGCGCCCATGGACCACTCAAAATTACTATTCTACCCTTCCCATCAGTGATGGGATGTTACAAATGATCATGGAAAATTGAACGAATGTTTGGATTTATGGAAGGGTTATGGGTTCTCTCACAGGGGTTTCAACCACGACAAGGCCAAGAGTCATCGCAGTGTAATTCACCTAAAGGAAATTCTGATTTTCACATGGAGATTTTGCCGCGGTGAAGTATAATTGTCTTTGCGGCGTAATTCACTAAAGGGTCAGTGAAGTTATACCCATATATGTTCGCTGTGGCAAAGTTATACTCGTACATGTTCACCGCAACGAAGCCCACATTTGCTTCTGAAGGATCTTTCCTTCAAATTTTCAAATTCTTGGCCTCCCTTTATGCTCAAGTTTCATGATCCCATGTCTGATGTTGGGCTTCAGAATTAGGGTCCAATATGGGGAGGATATGAATGCCAACACACAGATGATTAGATCATCAATAGCTTAAACTCATCTTTTCAGCAGTTTAAGTTGGACTATAAGCTCAACAACAAATATTACACCTTGAGTGAGTTGATGAATACCCTTCAGTGTACGGAGTAGATTTTAAGTATCAAGGCTCATGGGCTAGAAGCTAATGAAGGATCTTCTTCTAAGCCTAAGGCTAAGGGCAAGCAAAAGAAGAAGGGTCTAATGAAAAAGAAGGCCTAAATAGGGGTTAAGATCTATCCCATGAAAAAGAAGGCCAAAGCGAATACCAAGGGAAAATGTTTCCAATATGGTAAGCAGGGTCACTGGAAAAGAAAATGCGTGTTCTACCTTAAATTCCTTAAAAGCAAACAAAGTATGGGTTTCCTAAGTTTGTTAGGAACTAGAAATATGGCAAATTCTGATTCTTGGATTTTAGGTTTAGGAGCCACTAACCATGTTTGCAATTT
This sequence comes from Erythroxylum suave, assembly GCA_027563595.1. Taxonomy (NCBI): domain Eukaryota; kingdom Viridiplantae; phylum Streptophyta; class Magnoliopsida; order Malpighiales; family Erythroxylaceae; genus Erythroxylum; species Erythroxylum suave. The sequence continues at coordinate 38,847,722 of JAOSBN010000178.1, read as the reverse complement.
TTTGTAGGGTTTCCAGCAAAGGAAAAGACTACATAAAGGCTAGTTTCAAGCCAAGATAGCAGATGGATCCTATGTCTTAGCAGGATCAGCGGGAGTAATTATCTTGGACTGTCCTAGTGGTCATAGGTTATATTTGGAGCATGTATATTACATCCCAATAGTTGTAAGGAACATGATTTCTTCCTTTTGTCTAATAAAATCTGGTTATTCCTTATATTTTTAAAATGATGTTTCAATATATGAGAATAAGGATTTTATTTGTAATGCGATAATTAAATAGGGATTGTTCTTTATAGAACCTATGACAGGCTCACTAAACACGATAGTATTAATAAAAACAATACAATCCAATGACTCTAGCATTAATTTAAAATATATGTGGCATTTAAGAATGGGTCATATGAATCAGAAAAGACTTGATAGGTTAGTGAAGGTGGGATCCTTATGGGCTTGGATAATGATCCATTACCCACCTATGAATCTTGTATTGAAGGAAGGATGACCAAAGCCTCATGTCCTTCCAAAGGAAACATATCTAAATCCATGTTGAACCTAATACACACTGATGTGTATGGACCCATAAATGTACAAGCTAGAGGAGGTTATGAATACTTCATAACCTTTATAGATGATTACTATAGACATGACTATCTATATTTGATGCACAAAAAGAGTGAGTCATTTTAAAGGTTCAAAGAATTCAAAGCTGAAGCTGAGAAGTAACTAGGCAAGCCATTAAAACAACTTCAATTGGATCGAGGTGGTGGGTACTTATCTAGAGAGTTCAACCATTTCTAATTGACAATGGAATTGTTTCCAAGTTATTAGCTCCCAGAACACCTCAACAGAACGGTGTAGCTAAGAGGAGGAATAGGACTCTATTGGAAATGGTAAGATCAAAGATGTCTTACGTTAGCCTTCCAGAGTTGTCGTTTGTATGACAACCTATCTTCTTTACTTTGCTCCATCAAAATCGATGCCTAAAATACCTAGGGAGTTGTGGACTGGATGAGTGCCTTCATTGAGACACTTGAGGATTGGGCTGCCCGGCCCATGTTCTAAGGCCTGAACCCACAAAGATGGAACCATGGTTAGAAGTATGTTTGTTTGTAGGATATCCTAAGGGCACACGAGGCTAATAGTTTTACAGTCCTTAGGATAGGAAGGTATTTGTGTCAACAAATGCAACCTTCTTAGAGGAAGAATTTGTGAGAAATCATAAAGGAATAAGTGAGATAGTACTAAAGGAGTTAGCTATTTCATCCAAACCCAGGGTTGATTTGGATATAGCAGAACAAGATGTCGAAATGTATTCAAGAGTTGAATTAGAAGAGTAGCCTGAATATCAAGTGGTGCCAAGATGTAGTGGGAGGTTTGTGACACAACCAGATAGGTATCTAGGTGTAGGAGAAGGCATAATTACTATCTCGAACCAAGAAGAAATGGATCCCATTACCTATACACAGGCTATTAATGATGTTAATGTAAAAAATGGCTCAAGGCCATGGAATCAAAAATAGATTCCATGTACACTAATGAAGTCTGGATCTTTATAGATCTACCACTAGATGTAACAACCATAGGCTGCAAATGGATCTATAAAAGGAAAAGAGGATCAAATGGAAAGGTAGACTTTTAAAGCTAGATTGGAAGCTAAGGGTTATACTTAAAAAAGGGTATAGACTATGACGAGATTTTTTCTCCAATTGCCAGTCTTAAGTCCTTTAGAATTCTTTTAGCCATAGTAGTCTCTTTCAATTATGAAATATGGAAAATGGATGTCAACATCGCATTTCTTAAGGGAGATCATGAGGAGACCATTTATATGGCCCAACCAGAAGGATTCATTGAGCCAGCTAATGAGCATAAGATATGCAAATTACAGAGGTCCATTTATAAACTTAAGCAAGCATCTAGGTCTTGGAACATTAGGTTTGATAAGTCTATCCAAACCTATGGATTCATACAAAACCTAGATGAGCCTTATGTCTATAAAAGGATACAAGAAGGCAAGGTTATTTTCCTAATCCTGTAAGTCGATGATATTCTGTTCATTAGGAATGACGTAGGAATGTTATCTATGATTATGGGATGGTTGAACAAACAGTTCTCAATGAAGGATTTAGGGGAGGCTAGCTATCTTCTAGGGATCAAACTTATAAGGGATAGTAAGAAAAAACTGATAGCCTTGTCCCAGATAACCTACATATAGAACATGCTTAATAAGTTTGCCATGCAAGGTTCCAAGAGGGGTTTCACACCTACTGGACATGGAATGGATCTTTCAAAGGAGCAAGCACCAAAGACCCAAGAGGAGGTCAAACACATGCATAACATTCCATATGCTTTGTGATTTGATCCTGATTGTTAAGCCCTTGGAGGTTAAATCAAAATAATCCAAGGATTGTACTATAGGGTTGCACCCCGGGTCGTTTGCTTAATCGGAACCTAGAATAAATGAACCTAAGTTAACCTATATGCCATGCTATTCAAAATAATTTCAAAAAAAGGGATACAGAAAATGAAAAGTTGAAAATCAGGAGATTAAATAGTGAAAAAAATCCTTTTGAAAGTGAGCTCTGGCTATCATAGTTCGAAATTGATTTCAACGAGAATAGAAATCACTAAGCCTCAGAATGGTAAACCTTAAAGTACTCCTTAAGTCTAGGATCTTAATCAATGGGACTCCATTTCTTAAAACCTATTAAGTGCTCTTAGTGTGTGTAGTAGGATCAGCCAATGCAATAGGTCTAATGAAATCTAGAATCAACTCAATATTAATCATAAGCATGTAAGATAAGAGAGAATCAAGAAGATTACAAATAGACATATATGAAACTTCATATATTTAAGCTTAAAGTTCTACATAAACCAATCAAAACTACACATAATGACTATCCAACATTTGATTACAACTATAATCAAGTAGCTCAACTACAAATTACAAATCCTAGGCCTTGAAATTTATAAATTCATAGCTAAACCATGGATTAAACTACTCCCTTTTTAAGCTGATTAATTTCTAGTCACTGCTACACCTTCAAGAGGAAATGAAACGCCTAGCCATGCATTGCACTCAGAAGCTTCATAACTAATAATGAATCTGAGTCACCTATAGTAGAGGTTTGATAGAAAAAAATGGAAGAAATTAGGGTTAGATGAGAGAAAGATGAGAGAGGATTGAAGGATGTTGCTCTCCTTCAGTCCCCTCTCTCACTTATCCCAAAATAGGGTTTCTAAATCGATATATGGGTTGGTTTGCATGAATGGGTAAGTGAAATTTTTGAAAATGGTTCGGGCTTGGGTTGCTGATTTGAAGATTTCGTTGTAGGAAAGGAATGAATTCGCCATAGCAAACTTTTCCCGAGAGGTGTTCTTTCTTGATTGTATGGCTTGCAATTTCTTAGTCTTCGGTCTTGGCTCTTCTTTTTGAGTGTCCTGCAATGAACAAAAATAGTTTGCAATATCAACTGTCCTAGAAACCAAGTGAGTGCAATTACTAATTATGACAAATTTACCCTTAAACTACATTAATTCAAAATGAGCGCTCTTAAGCGAAATTAAGCACAATGTCTAATGAAAAGGGTCAAAAATTATAACAAAAATCATGAAAATATCACTAAATAATATAGAAAACTTAGGTTCAATCACTTCGGCAGTTGGAAGTTTAATGTATGCTATGCTTTGCACTAGACTGGATATCTATTACATAGTGGGACTGGTAAGTATATTCAAGTCCAATCCAGGAATGGAGCATTGGACTGCGGTTAAGTGCATACTAAAGTATCTACATAGGATGAAGAACTTAATGCTTGTTTACTGTGGAAGGAACCTTATTCCAATAGGATATATAGATTTTGATTTCCAATCAGATGTTGATTCAAGGAAATCAACTTCTAGTTCTATATTTGTTTTAGGAGGTGGAGCCATAGTCTGGAGGAGTATCAAGCAATCTTGTGTTGCTAATTCGACTATGGAGGCTAAGTATGTTGCTACTTGTGAAGCAGCAAATGAAGTAGTCTAGCTTTGCAAGTTCCTGAATGATTTGGAGGTAGTTCCTAAGGCAGAAAAGGCCATTACACTTTGATGTGATAACTGTGGGGTAGTGGCTAATTCTAAAAAACCTTGGAACCATAAAGCTTCCAAACACATTAAGAGAAATTATCATCTCATACGGGAGATAACACAATATGGTGAGGTGATTGTGGTAAAGATTCCAATGTGGTAAAGATTCCCACAGAGCAAAATCTTGCTGATCCATTTACGAAGACAGTGTCTAAAAAGAGTTTTAAGGGTCACATAGTAGGGATGGGAATGGGGGATGTATCAAACTTGCTTTCGGGCAAGTGGTAGATTGTTAGAGTTATGTAAATATAGTGCCCTGGAAAGCAAGTGTATTTACATATAACTTAATTTTCTTCCAATCACTTTCGTAATGAAAAATATTTATCATTAATAAAACAAAAGAGTTTGATTTTACTTGTATGAGCATTATATATATCTAGTCATAAGGTATCATGATTCTTTTGTAAGTATTATACATATACATGGAGATGTATGGGAAACATGTATATTATCAGAATCTAAATTAGTTGATTTATAGTTGAATAATCAAGTTGGTCACTTGGTTATGGTTTAGACTATAGTGTTGCGATTTATCTCCATATAGGTAAAAGAGTTTACTTCAAGGGAATGATAGGTTTCATATCATGATAGGAGTTGACTATCGATAATGGAACTATTAAATGAATTTAGAATCACGTATGTTTTAAAGAAAAAAGTAAGTCGTTACTTTAATCTTAAAACATACACTTAAGCATTCATTTATTATGGACCCCAATCTTGATGAGTGGTGAACTCATATGTGTTTTATTATAATTCTTGATACGATCAGAATGGATTTTTATAGAGTATCAATCCAGTGTCTGCATGTTGGAATTATTAAACATGTATCAAAAAGCAATCACTCAAATAAAGAGTTTATAGTGATATCATCACTTCTAGATGTTATACGGAGATTGGTGATGAAACTAGCCCTAGTAGTTTGATGGACTAGCTACCCATTAAGTCTTCACACCAAGATGAGATCTTGTGTGTTAATCTCTATATAGAGTAAAACGAGAGATCTAGAAGGAAAAACCAACATATGGGCAAAACAATAATTTTATCCTTTATTGAGTGGATGACTATAATATGGTTCATAGTAAAGTTTGCAATTGGACATCTTATTTGAAACATGTATTCTCATAGTACTTAGTAATTTAATAGTTCAACCAATCATCTTTAGTGGAATAACATTTGATTAATAAGCTAGAATTAATTCTAATGAGATTAAATTAATTCCGGGTTTATTGGAGCTTGAATTATATAAGTATAATTAGATGGGTCAATGGAGTAATGATCTTATCATTAAATGGGTTAATGGTTGTCTTTTAATGATGGGATGTAATATATTTCATTAAAGAAAGGAAGAGCTGTATTTAATGTATTTTTTTCTTCTTTCTTTCATCCATAACCAAAAATGAGAAGATCTCATTTAGGTTATTGGTCTTTTCATATGGCCATCTTAAACAAATGAGAAGAGTCTCATTTATTGGCTTTTTTTATGATTGATTAAAGAATGAAGTGATTCATTGGATGCACTTCACATCTTTCTTTCATAATAACCGAAATTGACAAGGAGAGGAAGAAGTGTTCTTGCATTTTGTTTTTTGACTCACTCTCCTCTTATGCATGCATAGCCAAAACTTAAATGAGAAGAGTCTTATTTTGGACTTCTTTCTTTCAAGAAAAATCTCCTAAAAAATATTTCTTCTCCTTTCCTACCAAAGGATGTTGTTAACCAAGTTGTCCAAGAAGAACAAGAGGTATATTAGATAGGTCGGGATACAACAACAAGGAGAGAATACATTGACAAAGGAGAGGATAGAAAAGCAAGGAGTCAAAGCTATCACAAGGAGTCGGTATATTTCTACCACCTTGTTCTTATGTAAATTATTTTCCTTATATCATATCATGTGTAACTAAAATATGTTGATTTAGTTATGTTATTTCTGCTGCGTTTTCTATTTCGAAAAAGTTTTGAAATCTATTGTTTAACCAAATCTTGCAGGGGATGTGTTGAATATGATGGATTATCAACCAAGAACCTTTTTTGAACAACCTCATGTGAAAATGGCTCAAAATATGACACTAGAAGATCATAATTTTGTTACGTGAGGACAAAACATGGAGTCGAGCTAGTGACCCTAAAAAAAGGCATTGTTTGGGAGGTAACCCAAGGGGAGTTTACTTCTTTTCTTTAAATTATTGCATTTAGTTCTTAGATGCTTGTGTGTTTTTATGTTGATTTGTTTCTTACATGTTTTTAAGTTTTTAATCAAAATGAGAGAGAGAATTAAAAAAACAAATATTTCCTCTTTTTATTACTTTTAGGATTTTATAGTTGGGACTAGAGTATGAATTGACTAAAAGAATCAATGGCAACCTTAGAATGTACTTTTACTCTTCTGATTATCAATGTGCATTATCTTTAGAAGAGTAGTGACTAGTGGAAGATAAAGCCAGTGAGATTTTAAGCCTTATTAGACTAACACATTCAAATCAATCTCATTGTCTTTCGATAATGTGTGGCCTTCATGATATGTACATCATGACTTTGTTTTAATTTTTTATTCAAGGCCACATTTTTATCACATGCATTAACATGCAGATGATTAGACGTTCTTTGTTTCAAAAGCTACTAACCGTCCTAGCTCTACCGTATTTTTTGTTTCATTTCTTCTGGAACAATCACAAACACTTTTTTGATTATGGATCTACTACCGGAAATTCAATGCGTAATCTTAGCATTCAATGTGTATTCCTGAATAATCTCATTTTTCAACCATTTCATTTTGCCAAGCTCCATGTTAGTATTGTAGTCAATTTTGATATAAGAGTTCTTCCACGACTAATGTAGTATTTACTGATTGGCTCTTGAATTAGATTGGATAGTGAAGCAGGGAATCTAATTAGTACTTGTGGAATGTGGAAAGAGCGGAAACTACTTTCATATACAAACTTATAAAGATTCGTAAGTATTTGAGAATTCAACCAATTTAATAGCGATTGAATGGATAATTTGCTTTACGTGTATATTTATACATATTCATTTTTTACATATATTATTTTATTCCATATATATTTATATATTGGATTTTCCTATTATTCCTATTATAGATTTTAATATTAAATTTGATTATTCTATTTTCTATTTTAAATTCTATATATTCTATTTAAATTCTATATATTTTATCCATGTATTTTTCTTTCTACTAGTTTTTATTTTTATCTATTATTCTAATATAGACAATAATGAAATGGAATAAAAAAACAATCAGGAGATAGTAAGAATTAGATCAAATGTTATAAAAAAGGATATCTAAAAAAAAAGGTATCTAATATGGAATAGATAGTGATCCATCTTGATTCTATATTGTTTTGTTATTTTATACTTTTTATTTTTGATTTAATAGAATACAACAAAAGAACAACTAGGACTTATTATTCTTACATCTTAGTAAGATTTTATTGAAACTTCCAAATGTATTGCTGTATATTTTGTTATTATGGGAAGTCTCCAATATCTTTCCTTCACTCGCCCAGATCTCCCGTTTGCTGTGAATCGTGTTTGTTAATTTATGCACCATCTTAAAGAAACTCACTGGACAGTAGTTAAACGTATTTTACGTTTACTTATATGGCACATATAATTATGGGTTACTTATCAAATGTTCCAATCCTCTCACTCTTTGTTTCGCATCTACTTTGTTTACGGTATATTGTGATGCAGACTACGGTGGACGTCAAATAGATTCTCGTTCTACAACAGGCTTTGCCGTGTTCCTTGATCCTAATGTCATCTCTTGGACTTCCAAGAAACAACAAACCGTATCACAGTCTACTACTGAATCTAAATGTCGCCCTCTTGCTACACCCTCTTGCGAATTATTGTTCTTCCTGAGGCGCCAACCTTGCACTGTGACAACTTGGGGCCACCGACCTTGCTGCCAATCCTTTGTTTTTGTATTAAGAAAAGCTGGGTAGGACGTGTAGCCATGCTGATTGCTGAAAGAAATGATTAAGAAAAGACCAACCAGAAAACAATGTACCGTTCAGACCACGGGCTTTCATATCCTCCTTTATATATATACTTTCTCAACCTACCTACCAAACCGCCAATCAATTACTCAACCTTCAAAGATCAAAATTTGCTCTTTCTGTTGCTGCTCAAAAAGTAACAGTTTTTCAATTTCCTTCTCATATGGATGCTGAAGGCTTGGTCTACACCCTAGAGGAAGGGCTTTCTTCCGTGGGATTCGGAAAGTTCCAAATTATGTTGCTTTTGTATGCTGGTTTTGGCTGGTTTACTGAAGCCATGGAAATCATGATTCTTTCATTTGTAGGCCCTGCGGTTAAGTCGCAGTGGGAACTATCCTCGGGTCAAGAGACCCTCTTGACAACAGTTGTTTTTGCTGGTGAGCTGATTGGAGCCTATTCTTGGGGTCTTATATCAGATAACTACGGAAGAAGGCAAATCTATCTCCCCGCTTTTACGTTTCTGGCTTGTCCTGTCTGATACAAAATTGCTATTTCCTACTTCAATCATTCTACTTCTAGGTTTCTTGCTGAAGATGTAGCTCTCTGTTTCTTTTATGGTTATTGTAATATGGGGCTTTATCTTACTTCTTCCCATCAACTTACTTAACTTCGACGTTTCTTTTTATTCTTCAGGAAATCCTTTTTCTGTATAACTATGATTACCAGTGGAGTTGGTTTATTAAGTGCTTTCTCACCGGCTTATTCATCTTTATTGATTCTTCGTTTCGTTGCTGGCATTGGCCTGGGCGGAGGACATGTATTTTTATCATGGTTTCTTGAGTTTATTCCTGCTTCACATAGAGGCAAGTGGATGGTTATCTTTGCAACTTTCTGGACAGTTGGAACTGTGTTTGAGGCTTTACTTGCATGGGTATGTTATATTTCTAATTTCCCCATTATTGTTTGGTTATGGGACCAGTTTGTCTATATCTATATAACATCTAGTTGGATTCATCTTTATCAAATTTAGAACATTACAGTTCATGAAGGTTGCAGGGTAAAGCTGCTGTTACAGTTGCAGTCCTTTCATTTAGGGCCATCATATTGGGGCTTAAGAGGTATAGGATGGGCATCTTCTAGGAAACTTGCTAATTATCAGTTTTTGAATTCTTGTTTTCCCGATCAATTAATGAAAAATTTTCAGTATTTTGATGGAGAACAATTGGAGTTTAGATTTCTGGTGCACTTTTATTTTGTACTTTATGCAGTTCTGTGAAAACTACTTCAGTAAAGATTTGTGCTTTTGGATCTTGTGGGTGGAAGGTTGCTGTTTATGAGTAGTTATCTTTGACTGACTTGAGGTGAAATAGATTTGTAATGAATGCTGCAAATTGAACATGCCCTACAGGTTCTTGTTCTTTAGACGCACTTTATCCAGAATGTTATTGGATGATACTGCCAAAAATGTGGCACTTTTCTGCTTTTGTTTTGAAAATTGAAATTTGTCGTGCGTCACCTAGAAGTGGGACTAACACAGAATATAATTCCTTCTTGGCTTGGACTAAATGATATTTAACTTTGTTGCCTGAATATGTCTTTTCGTTGAACTGGGGCTTTAGCTTAATCAATATACGGATAGGACTCTAGGCTAGTATCTGTCACATTCATGTGTACATGGTAAACACTAGGGGCACAAAGCACTTCTTCACTGAACAAGACTTGGTGAATTGATCTCGATAATTGCTTCAAAGAATTGATTCTTGTTTCTATTCTCTACTTTCTTTCACCAATGATCTCTAGATTTTCTCTGTTATTTTTGGGAATGCCTTGGTAACTGAAAAACCACTGTGTAAGTGAAATGACATAAAGGTTGTGATCTTGCTTGCGAATGTTGCATTTCAAAGACAGAGACACTTTTAGTGCACTCAGTATCTTACTGAGTTCTTTAAAGTACTCTCATTTATGGCTCTACAACGTCCTTGCTGAGCACATATCTTGGTCTTCCCTTCCCTCTTTAACTGTTAAATTGCTGAAGAACTCATTGTTATTTATCTTTGACCTCACTGAGGTATATACAAACATCTTTCACATATATGTTTCATATACTCTCTGGTGAGCTTAATTGTATGCATTGTCTTGGGTTGGTCATGGTGTGCACAAATCCTGAACTTGAGGAAGTTTGTGGTCACGAGATGTGCATTATGCAGGTGCAGGCCCATGCTCTGATAAAAGTTGCATATAGATGAGTTTCTTGCCCACCACTTGGTAAACTACGAGTGCTCTCATCACATGCCACTATGTTCATTGCATGGCAAGAAAGTGCATTCTGCATCTTCTGGAAAAGGGAAGCTAAACACAGTAGAAGTTACTTTTATTTTGTCAAGTGTCAACCATATTAACTTAGATCATTCTTGGAGGATAACAGAAAGGTTCCAGGGGAAAATAAGTTTGTAGGCAAGATTTTATGAAGCTGAAAAGCCTTGTACAATTGCTCGTATTCAGAAAGATATATATTGCATCTTGGAAGCTCTAATGGAAAGTAATGCAAGGACCAGAAATGTGAACTGAAGCAAACATGCACAGTTCTCACATGTTCAAGATATTTTATCGATGTATATTGTCATCTGAAATTCTTATACTTGTAGTTTAAGCATCTAAGAATCATAACTTTGGGCCACATCTAATTGAATAATCTGTCATGATTATTGCAGCTTGTGATGCCAAGACTGAACTGGAGGTGGCTACTTGGATTATCTGCTATTCCGTCATTTGTTTTACTGTTTTTTTATGGTCTTGCACCAGAATCTCCTAGATATCTATACATGAAAGGTAAGAAATCAGAGGCGCATCAAATTCTGGAGAAGATGGCTTCACTTAACCAAACAGAACTGCCTCCTGGGATTTTTGTTTCTTCCAAAGCAGAGAAAGTAGATGGAGAATCCCTTTCATCAGAACATACACCTTTACTCTCTGCAACCAGGAAAAAATTTTGTGCGATCAAATCAGGCTTCTCATCTTTTTTCATGCTTTTTTCATCAAAGTTAATCTCCACAACACTTCTTCTATGGATATTGTTCTTCGGACATAGCTTCTCTTACTATGGCATCATCTTGCTTACTTCTGAGCTAAGTGCTGCCCAAAGTGAATGCGGGTCAACTATATTGCATTTTCAATATCTCCAAAGTTATAGCCTCTATATAAAAGTGCTCCTAACTAGTATCGCAGGTATGACCTGTCTTCCCTTTTTCGTATTGAAAATTTAGGATTGATGCACATCATGGGCTTTGTACTTGTTAAGAATAAACACCTCGTGGCATTGTTAACTGGCCTCTTGTAAATTTTGCAGAGGTTCCTGGACTTATTCTCTCTGCACTAATGGTGGATAAGCTTGGTCGCAAGCTTTCAATGGGAATCATGTTAAGCTTATCTTCATTGTTCCTCTTACCACTGGCTTTGGGTCAATCAGGGAATATGACAACGGCATTGTTGTTTGGTGCTCGCATGTGTTCCATAGGATCATTTACGGTAGCCTGTATATATGCCCCAGAAGTAAGCTTCCTGACAAGGTTTCATTTAACTATTCAGAGAATTCTCAATTGCGTCTAAATAATTTATTTGTCTTGGATTTTGTATCATCTTTCCACAGTTATATCCAACCTCTGTGAGGACAACGGGTTCTGGTGTAGCCAATGCTGTGGGTAGAATTGGTGGCATGTTGTGCCCTGTTGTTGCAGTAGGATTGGTGACTAGTTGCCATCTTAAGGAAGCTATTTACCTCTTCGAGGTTGTAATCGCTAGTACGGCACTTTGCATTCTGCTCTTCAAATATGAAACAAAGGGACGGGAATTGAGTGAGACACTCGCTGAATCAGATCCAAAAGCTGATGTTTCTGGAGGACTTTGAAAATCTTTTTTGGTCTGTGTATTGTGAAGAGGAAAATCGATTTAAGGTCCTTTTTTTACGTTTACAATGTTGTAGCAGTAACTGTACCGGTTTGTACTCGATCAATTAACAAAAAATCTGTATCTCTTCCTTGTTGGTATGAGCCTATTGGAAGACGAAACAGATAAAGAAATGGTAATACAAAATACATTATGTAAACATTATGAATTTATTGGTAGTTTCTTTTTGGTGAGTCAGTTTGAGTTTTATGTGGGTGGATTGTATCGTATAACTATAAAGAAATGGTAATGCCAAATACGTTATGTAAACACAATTTAGCATTTCATCAGTTGGTACGAAAATATAGATGGGTATTTGCAAGCTTCACCTGTCCATTTCCTCCGGTTTGTCTGAAAGTGTAACTCATTCAGCAGCTACAGGACAAGAAGTTGAAATACATGGAATGGGGATTTTACGTGTGAAATTAAATATATGCCACGCTTCCTACTTCTCATTCATTCTGCTTGTACTTGTCCTCCTACACCTCCTACCAATGTTGCGAATACCGTACCGGACATGGTATCGGATTCAGTTCTGGAATGGTACTATACCGGTACCGGTCAATACCGGGTACCGTACTGGACAATTTTTTATATTTATAAAATAGTCCTTGAAATTTTTAAAATTTGCAAAATAGTCCACTGATATATTGTACAGTT